>JANVCH010058414.1:0-11046 GCA_025505405.1 Epizoanthus rinbou
CAGAGATTATTCAAAAACCATCAGCCCCTACCCATAAAAAATGAATGGTCCCTAACACCGAACGCTACCCGGTGTGGTAGTACTACAAGTTGTTCGCCAGAAAACGCCCGGAAACCATGTTGAAGCCAGACAGTCCATTTTACCTGACTGTAAACACCAGAATACAGGATCCTGAGGACAAATGGTTCCACAACCGTCCACTTGGAAGAATGAAATTGGCCAATTTCTCTCGAAGGCAGCGAAGTCCACGGGCATTGAAGGAGACGTGAAGGGCCACTCTGTCAGAAAAACTAACACTGGCCGTCTCCTGGATGCCGATTTTCCAGAAATATATGTGTCTCAGCTTGCTGGCCACAAGCATGTCCAAAGCCTTCGCAATTACAAGCATCCTTCAATGAACCACCAGTGAACCATGTCAGAAACCCTCAGCGATGGAGCAAAAAGGTCGACCATGTCACATGGCGCCGCATCCTTTTAGGAAAACCAAGCTCCAACTGAAAACAGAGTTAGTAACTCTGCTGCAAGCAAGCTTGTGAGACGTGAGGAGAATCACCAAGTGTCTCTTGTCGGTGTTGAACCACAGAACGCTTCTGCAACTGACGCCCACGTGAGATTTGCCTCGCAAATGTTTTCTGGAGCCACCTTGAATAGCTGTACGATCCAGTAAAACCGGGAAATGCGAGCATTACAAATAATCAAACAGTTCCGCAGCCATAAACAATGTTGACCACAGCTGATATGCTGATCTTTAAACACTATGTTTAAGACACAGAATACTTTCAGATTTCATGCTTTTAGGTTTGACTTTTGCGATCAGCCTTTCTTTCTCAATTGAAAACTTGTCTCTTGCAAAACAGGTTTGACAACTTTCTCTAGACCAATCAAATTCACTTTCGCAATTGACGTCACATGAAACAAATATAAATACAAATCAACCATATAATAAAAATCTTAATAACCTCGTTTGCTCGGTCTGTCCGGGAGAATATTTTGCCCTCGGCTGTCGTACAGACTTCGCACTCGGTTATTAAGATGTTTTTATTAGTCAACTGTTGAATCGGCTGTATACACACACATACACACATACACACACACATACATACATACATAATGGCTTTATTAGCATGACCAGTAACATTTACAGGTATTGCTAAAGCAACTTTCTTATAGTAATACTAATAATATATATTTATATAAATTATATAAAGTAATAATATACACATACACACATACACACACACATACATACATACACACATACACACATACACACATACACACATACACACATACACACATACACACATACATACACACATACACACACACACATACACACATACATACACACATACACACATGTACACACATACACACACACATACATACATACACACATACACACACACATACACACATACATACACACATACACACACATACACACATACACACACACACACACATACACACATACACACATACATACACACACATACATACACATATACATACATACATACATACAACATACATACATACATACATACAACATACATACAACATACATACAACATACATACAACATACATACAACATACATGTGTTTATGAGCAAGTCCATGGTTGTATGCATATATACTAAGCTGAGTTCATACGGCTGATGCCGATACCGGACCGTCTTGCTTGCAAAAGAGAAACAACTAAACATGATTAGATGAACTTAATCGTGACAATCTCAATATGAGATTCAACATGATGGCCCACATACTAACATAGTGCATGTAATTGCGCATAGCCTCAAACATGAATTGTCCCTAGATATAATTATAAAACTAAAGTATCCCTATCAGTTATCCACATGTTCGATGCATTTTTCAAATACTTGAACATTTCAAAATCTCTTGTCTCAATTGCTCAAAAAGTGGATAACTCAGTTTAACCAGTGGATAAGAGCTATCCAGCGGATGAAAGTCCTATCACAGTGGATAAAAGCTATCTTGCGGATAAAACTGCCATCAATGCACACATTACACACAGTGCATATAACATATATCCATAGGATAAGAGGTTATAAGAGTGCTATACAAACATTACACAGTGGATAAGAGCTATCCAGCGGATGAAAGTGCTATATATCACAGTGAATAAAAGCTATCGTGCGGATAAAACTGCCATCCATACACACATTACACACTGTGCATATAACAGCTATCCATAGGATAAGAGGTCATAAGAGTGCTATACAAACATTACACAGTGGATAAGAGCTATCCAGCAGATAAAGTGCTATCCATTGATACATTTACTCGCTGAACTGACAGCGATTTATTGGTTGGATAAGAATTAACTACTGGGCCGCCAGATGCATGTATACATACAGTTGCATGCACAAGTTGTCAACTCGGCTTACAATCTCCATTGATTCCATTGATACTGATTCATACTGACATATTTATACCGCAGTTCCATTACATGTAGTAGTTGATCATGATCAAAATGCCCTCATTATAATGTTTCCAAAAGCTTTCAAATTTCTGCTACCATTTTTATATACTGCTTTTTTAAAATACAATAGCCAGGTTCTGAGTACTAAACCTGTTTATTGGTTGTCGATACGCTAACCTAATACAATTGCCCTTAGTAATCGCGAATGTTGTCGGAGAATAATAATCCTTTAAGGAATGTCATTCCAGGCCGTTTTAACATATTTATTGCCACAAATATTCAATGAAGGAGCAACATCAAAGCCATGCCAGATGTCACGGTGTCAAGGAGGTCGCAAAGAGAAGAACACGTCAAAATATTTACTGTACACATCATACAACAAGTTATTTTTGCAACATGATGGATAAGGAAATGATTCACAACTTTGCGCAGAACTCTGTTACTTTATCAGCTATTTTCAGACTGTGAGAGAAATTGTTTAGAGGTTCATGTTTTGGCTTGCTAAATAACCTAAACTCGCTCCAGTCCAAAAACGCCCCTGCGAGTGAAAGGGCATTCGAACATGACAATCGCATAGCACTAATAACTAAACGCAACGTGAATCGCCAGTACGCACTAGACATGCACGTGTAAAGTCGATAATTTGAGCCGCAATTGGCAAATGCCATTTTACCTGTTCGTGCTGATGTAAAGCAAATCTTAACACAAATGTTAGTAGATCGCCTGGTACTACGAACAGATGAAATTCAATACACGTGGCTAAACAATACTCATTTTCCCGGTTCGGTTAAATCTCCCAAATACATTTTTTAAAACTTAGGTGCACGTTATGATTTTATGTGATAGGAAGCACAATGAAGCCGTCATTCTAGGTAATTATTTAAGTAAACATACCTCCACGTACAATTGAATTGTAGCTGTACCAAAATTCCAGAACCTTCGACAACGGTTTCTTGACGTCGATCTGTGTTTTATAGACAACTCATAACTAATATAACGCCACTACGTATTGGCCCTTTACTGAAGGTAACCTAATATTAGGTGAGAATGAGACAAGCTAAGACATCTGTGGGGGGTACCCAGGGGATACCGCACTCCCGCGCCCGTATGACCGACAGCGGATGGGGTGAAGTGTCGATAATTTGAATGCACAGCTGGAATTTTATATGACCTGGGTAGAATTTAGACTGAGCGATTGAGTGGGCAAAAAAGTACAAAATCACAACAGGACTGAAAAATATTAACTTGCGCCACAAGAATTAAGTATTAGACTCCCCTAGAATTAAAACATAATCTGTGACCCAATTTTGAATATGTCATAATAATTTGCAAATATAAACGAATAATTCGATTATTCCAGTCAGACTCCACTGAGAACATGAAATAATCGGTCCCGTATATGTTTAGTACCACAAGCGATAAATCATATAACAATAAGAATCACAACAGTAGGTAAAACGTTTTATGGAGTTTCACAGAATATAATAATAATAATAATAATAATAATAATAATAATAATAATAATAATGTGTATACCGTATAGCATGAACTGTTGGTGGTATTACATTTTTATGATTAGCAGGGAAAATCCCGCCACGAAAATCTTTTATGGAATTTTACAATCAAGTAGCCATACAAGTTCGATCAACCATCTATTAATTATAGCTAAATATCATATTTACTGTTCATATGTTCGAAACGAGCACTTCACCTTTGTAGGATTTCTGCAAGAAACATACAATCGATACAAAATAGAAAACGAATTGTAAAGCATCAAAAGCATGACGTGTTTATTAAGAAGTGGAATGTAGTATTTCATGAACACCACTCTCACTTAATTACGTAGCCACTTGTTTATCTATCCAACCTCAATCACTGTACTAAATACCTGTTAGTGAGGACCGATTGCTTGAATCATACTCCTCGAACTAAGAGTCTTATTGTCCGTCTTTTTTTTCTCTTCTTTCTTCTTTTTTTTTTTAAATTAAATCATGTAATTAGTTCTCTCGTTCTCCCTACAGTAAAATTCTAAAATCAAATGTAATGTATATTTGCTTAAAATGGATGAATAAAGTTAAAAAAACACAAAAAAAAATCATTGATTTATAATTGTATTAAAAGTTGAAGTGTTGCTGTCGTATATTTATCGCGAGCATTGAGAAAACATTACAATCCAGACCCTCCCCTCCCCCGGAACGTCTTGTCATCCCGTACCCTCCCCCTTTCCTTGTTCTTGATAATGAGTAAGATTTTAAAAGCGGAAACACAAAACTGGTGAACCACTGTGAACTAATGAATTTTCTCAGCCAACTTCAACTCTTCTGTTAGGTGTTATGTGTTTGTATATTGTATCCCTCTTAATGAAGCTATAAATAAAACAGAGTTGCTATTTTCGTTTTTGAAATCCGATTTGTATATTTTCGCAAACCAAATCAATTATGACAATATATGTGTGACTGTCATGCCATCCTCATGCCGCCGTTTTGACGAATGACAGATTAGATATTTTTTAAACTACTGCTAAAGATTGTAACGAACTCGTTTGCAATCGCTTGTTAAGACTTTAATACATGAAAGGTTCAGTTCTAAGGGCGCTTTCCTTTGACTTTTGTCGGATCCAGCCGACACGAATGGTCAGTTCTCAAATCTCACACGATAACTGTCATATCTGGTTCTATCCAAATTGACCTTGCTAATGATTAGAGCCGCTCAATTCTCCCGTTCCGGGCGACCTGTTCGCTGGAATGTGGCTAGCTTTGGTGGGGAAAATGCTGACGTACGCCGTAATCTTTTCGTTTACAATGTCCAGAACCAATTATAATTAGACCCAACAGATGGAATTGGAAAGCGCCGTAAGTGACCATAGCTATAATTGTAAAGACGTCTTTTGACTGAAGTGTGCAGTCCGGAAAATGTAGAGCCAAACAGATTATAGAACAAATTACCAAGAAATGCCAATCTCGTCCCGAGAGCCCACGTTCTTTTAGGCCTGCGGCGAGGAACGAAGGGCTCTGGAATAAAGCACGAGCCAGTCCATTATCTGCGGACTGCCTTATAAGGACTATCGATTGTCTGTGGGCCACTGTAGCGGTGGTTTGCGCATGCGCCGGCATGTGCTTTATCCCAGAGCCCTTCGTTCCTCGCCGCAGGCCTAAAAGAACGTGGGCTGTGGGACGAGATTGCCAAGGAAGTGGCAGCAATGGACAGCTGTTGTGCTCTTGTTAGAGCTCGTCAGCACTGCATAGCCAGGCCCTCACAGTGTGGTGACTGAGGTTTAAAGAGACCTGCAGATGTAGGTCCACCTTGGGAGTAACAGGCGCTGGAAAAAAGACCTTGTGTCTTGTTCAGTTGCCTGGCTATGAAGTGCTGACGAGCTCTAACAAGAGCGAAACTGCTGTCCACTGCTGGCACTTCCTTGGCACATAAGCTGCGCGTGCGTAGTTCCATTGTTTTAATATATATTGTAACCAGTGGGTTACTTGGGGAATTATCTGTCCCCCCAGGGGGGGGCTACTCCCCTACATTAGCTATACGGATATGTGCCGCTAAACGGGGTATTAATTTTGAGGGTATATTCTAGAACGGGTTATCATTTCGTGCTAAAATTTGAGCTTTTTCTAAAACGTGGTAGCGATGTTTGGAAATTTAGTACTTTTTGGCCTTGGAAAATCAAATTTCTTCTAGAACGGGGTATCAAAATTGAGATAATTTACTCTAGAAGTAGAATGGGGAATTATCTGACGTTCTTTCATCTTTCAGTCAAGCTTTATTGACCAACTCAGGCAGGAATGGATTGATGGGGCGCGTCCACCAAGTATGATTCTAAATACAATACAAGACAAGCCCAAATAATCTAGCTGTATCTTCACATAGGGTATTCTGCTCTAGTCGTGGCTGTGGTTTCTGCCACTAAAAGTAGCTGTCATTACCAGTAACGATTGCCAACACTAGCCACACCTTTGATCAGAACAGAAACATAGGTGTTACGCCATCGACAGCAAGCGTCGTAAGAGAGCGATTATACATAGTTTTATTTTCTTGATCCTATACAATTGCAAACAAAGAAAGGCACAAACAATGGCAAGCCATGCGATCTTTCCAGATTAAATTCAACGACGCTTAACGAGAACAAGCCTACAAAACATTAAATTAGCGCCAATTAATTGTACTTAATAAAAAAGATGGCGGCTGTATATTTAACCACAATGCCTTGCGGAACTAACGCAACACAACGAATAGGCACATAGAAAACCATATATTTTTGCGAAATTCGTCCCTGTACTAAAAACATTGTGAATGCTACCTTTGAAGCTTTTTAATAGGACCTTTCAGTGCATTTGTATGAGTGTTTTTAGGGTTTTCGTGCGCTACGAATTATGGGTAAATATACCAGTCGCCATCATTTTTATAATGGTCAATTGCTCCATAACTTCGGACATTCGTATATGTGTACACATATACATCAGATTTCTCTCGGACACTTTTTGTGTGAAAACTATCTATTTAATAACGGCGCCAGTGTGCGTTCTCACCCAAGAAAAATATGTTTTATTAATCAGCGTTCCTATTCCAAAACGGCTCCTGTTCCACTGAACGCTAGTATTTCAAAAGGAGTCACATACGAGCTCTCATTTAAAATGGGCCCCTTTTCTAGTGCGCGTTTACATTCCAATAGCATCGCCGCAGACCAAAACGAACGTCGACTCTTGGAACGAGATTACGTCATAATCAAATTACGCGCGCGTGCGATGTTGCAGTTACTAGATTATATGTACGAATCTTTGGAAATGTTTTCCGTTCAATTCAGCGAACGTTGGTTCCCTGGATAAAGTAACTATGCATAATTTTTTGGGAGCGATGTTGCAGTTGTTAACTGTAAGTATCTTTGGGATTGTTTTACGTTCAATTTAGCCAGAATTGGTTTACGGGAGGCAGTAATTGTGAATAACTGTGCGCGTCCTTTTCAATCAGAGTTTGATATGATCAAAGGAAACAAGCGAAAAGCTTTATGATCATTGCATATCATTTTCAGCCGGAGTTGATACCATAGAAGAGAGGTAGAGTACAAAAAACAAAAGAAAAAGATTAAAAACGTATACAAAATATTTGTATCATGCTTAAGATTTGTTCCGCGTTGCAGTTATCAATTTACGCATGCTCGGTACAATGTACAATTCAGGAGTTTAGCTGCTTGTTCAACACTATTGTTAACACATATCGACAGCACTTGGGACTAACACGTGGTCATTCGTAACTTCTAGGTTTTACAGAACATTGTGAGCGACGTCAGCTGGGTAGCCGCGGGCTCAGCAGATGTCATTGTTCTCGTCCTTCTTATCTTCTATTGGGTAAGTTTTCCAACATTTTGTCCATTGTTCTACCACATCACTATGTACCCTTACAATACAAAATTACCAAATTTCACAAAAATAACCAAATTCACCCATTAAGCGAAATAACGTTGCGAGAAATGTAACACTGATAGAGGTTAGTTACAGGACAGAGAAACTTTACTCTGAAGTAAAGTTGTAAAAGTCATAAAATAGGGCAAAAGTTGTACGTATTTCAGTAAGAAAATATATTATACTCTTTCCTAGGCACGACGATACAGACAGCAGTGTGCCAGAGATGCGGGTAAGTCGACAATCGAATCTCAGTTTTTAGAAATCTGTAGAATAGAAAAAAGAGTTAACTTTTAAAATTTAAAAAAATGTTTTTCAAACACGATTACTTAATTTTTCCAATCCGGATTTCCAGTTCATAGAAATACAGCGTTTGGTTCGCTAGTATATACTGATAATTGTTTCATCACATTGTCGATATGCTGTGTATTGTTTGAACACATTATGTAAAAGGTTCATCCTTTCAAAAAAGCTTCCAGTGTTTACCACTAGAGCACATTTTTATGCGCACTTTTTGTGGATTTTCGGGAATTTACAAAGATTACTTCCTGCAAATATATACAATTAAACAATCCCTAGTAGCGCAATTTTAACCTACAGCCGCCTCACCTCAGATTTTCTCTTCTTATATTTTATTATATTATACTCTCACCAATGTAAAAGTCTCGAACTTTTCTCCTAGTTTGAAATCGCGAGTAGTAAGTTTATTCAGTGAAAATCGATAATCCCAAATTAGAGCGCACAGCTTCAGAATTTACCAGATAAGACTACACACTTCAAATGAAATTAGAGTATTCTAGACCGGTTGTCGGTTAAAATTACATTGCTAGGGAATTGTTTATTCATGCTTATCTTACCTCAGATATCGGAGGGCTAAAATGCCAATTACAAACACTTCTGAAGGAGAAGATTGGACTTCTAAAAGAAAACTCAGAACTGAATAAACGCCTGGATAATGCAAGAACGAAGGTATCTTGAACATAATAATAATGACTTTAATACGGTATTTCAACAAACCAGAGTGAAGAAATTAAAAATACACTCTAATTTAAAATACACTATAATTACAACTAATATACAAATAATACATAATGAAGCATGTGCATGCGTGTGTATAGTTGATTGGAATGCGACTTCCGTGGTAAAAGCTTTTTGAAATCTGGTTTTTGACGTCGTTGCTTTAAGCGGAGTCTATGACAGATGAACCAATGAAGACAAAATAAATATATTATCGATATTGATTGCAACAACCTGGTTGCTTAAATTCCCAATATTTACTTGCTTGAATATCATATCAAACGCTGTCTTGAGGCTGCTTCAAGTCCAGATGCCACAATGGCGTGATCCAAGGCTATGTTTTGGCTGCCATGAATTTGGTAAACAGGACGATTCATTACTGTTTAGTGTTATTATGACAGCCTGCACCACAGTTGTTGTTCTACACTGACCTTGGTTACTGGAGAGTTGGCTTGAAAGCTTGTAATGCATACTGGAATGTTCAAAACAAAGCGTAAGCCTGCTTTTCACTCTTCCCAACATCCTTTGCTTACTATGAAAAGCAATAAGAATGGCTTTGTAGGCATCTGGGGATTTGGGTGTTATTGGTAGACAAAGACAACAAAAACAGAAATCTACAGTTTGTGAAAGATATAATATGCTGCTATTAATAACTGAAGTTGTGGAATCCAGATACTATTCTATTTGTTGGGTCTGTTTGACTTGAACGGTCAGTTCTCGTGGCTCTGGTCAAACTTGCCCTGTTGATGTATTGGAACTGATTTCTGATTTTCGAATTCTGGGTAGTCGGGGGGGGGGGCAGGAATTCAGATCTGAAAAAAATAAGGGGTTCAATACCTTGAATTACTCTGTCACTCGCTGTGAAACTGGTCTAACTTTTCAAGCAGATTTTGGCATTAATATTTTGAAAATACTAAGGTGTTTTTGTAATGTAAATGATTGCCATTGATACATTTAAAAATATTTTTGTATCCCAAATACAATGAGTGACACTGTCAAGAACTGAGTTAAAATAATATAAATTAATATTGAAGCTTGTGTACTGAACGGATTCAAAATTAAGAGCAGGCCCCCTTTTAAAACTATGTGTTCCGTGCCCAGTAGGGGACTCTCATGATCGTTGAATTTTTTCAAAGAAATCCCAAAAAGGTACTTGACAGTATGTGGCTCGAGCTTGTTAACCCCCCCCCCCCTAAGGTACCATGGAAATGCACATACATGTATTTGACATTTATAAAAGGCTGTGCTGGAACAAAAATGGAGATTCTCGAAGCAAAATTGGGAAAATCCAGCCTAAATCAGGACGGTTTGACAGCAACACCAAATGAAGAGTCTTGATGTGCAAAAACGATGCAAATGACTAATAATGTACGAAATATTAAATTTTCCCAAGGGTTATGACGAAAAAAAGAGGAATAGCTTTGGGAGAATTGAGAAGTTCATCAACAATCACATTGTTTTTGCACTTTTGTCTAGTGTCTTCAAATGTTTGAAAGGTATGCAAGTATTATGACGAAGAGTAATACATACTATTTATACATCAAACAATGAAGTTTTACTGTTGGATAATTTTTATTCAATATACAACCAGACTGGTAATACCAAGCCTTGTGCAATGCGAGGTAGACCAGCAATACAGATATGTTGAAATAATATTCCAGAAGTTTGTTAGCCTCCTTTACAGTCGTTCATGTTGCTCCTTGTGCTTATCTGATTTCATTTCTTGCACCAGCAATGCCTGTTGAAGTGGCACATTCCTTTCTTCAGTGTTACTAATTACAGTAACCAATCACAAACTGGCTTCTGCTGACGAGTGTGGTAGATTATGAATGGAAGACAGGATGAGAAAAATACCTCCACAGTTTGGTTTAATATTTGTAAATTTCCCTTTAGAAATTTAATCTAGTTAAAAATATTTATCAGTTCCAGCTGAGCAAAATTAATGAGTCTGCTTTATATGAATAATTGTCTTGATCTGGTTTTTTAAAATATATTAGGAATCCTCAATGACTAACAGAAAATTCCCTGCATAAGTCACTGTTTCAAGTAAGAGTTGAAGAAAAATGAGCCCCTAGGGGGATCCAGGGTGAATTGAAATTAGGGTCTCTAAAATAGCATTTCCTGAACTTTCAGAACATTTCTCATTACATATTTATTAGGAAGTACCGCCTCTCAAATAT
>JANVCH010058525.1:0-11045 GCA_025505405.1 Epizoanthus rinbou
TAGTGGTATAGTGGTGCATGTATAGTGATATAGTGGAATAGTGATATAGTGGTATAGTGATATAGTGGTATAGTGCGGATATAGTGGTATAGTGGTATAGTGTTATAGTGTTATAATGTTATAGTGATATAGTGATATAGTGATATAGTGGTATAGTGATATAGTGGTATAGTGTTATTGTGGTATAGCGTTATAGTGTTATAATGTTATAGTGATATAGTGATATAGTGTTATATTGAGATATAGTGGTATAGTGGTATAGTGATATAGTGGTATAGTGTTATTGTGTTATAATGTTATAGTGATATAGTGGTATAGTGTTATTGTGGTTTAGTGGTATAGTGTTATAGTGGTATAGTGGTATAGTGTTATAGTGGTATAGTGATATAGTGGTATAGTGATATAGTGACATAGTGGTATAGTGATATAGTGGTATAGTGATATAGTGGTATAGTGATATAGTTGTATAGTTATATAGTGGTGTAGTGATATAGTGATATAGTGGTATAGTGGTATATATAGTGATATAGTGGTATAGTGGTATATTGGTATAGTGGTATAGTGATATAGTGGTATAGTGGTATAGTGATATAGTGGTATAGTGATATAGTGGTCTGGTGATATAGTGATATAGTGGTATAGTGTTATTGTGGTTTAGTGGTATAGTGTTATAGTGATATAGTGGTATAGTGATATAGTGGTATAGTTTATTCCTGTGTGGCGATCAGTATTTTGCATTTTGTTTAAAAGGGTTTGTATCTGACCTTATGTTCTTAAAAGATTTAAAAAGTTTCTAAATTTTCGGTCACTCACTGTGACCTTCTTCAGAGTTATAAAGTGGTATAGTTATATAGCGATACAGTGGTATAGTGATATAGTGGTATAGTAGTAGTCGCAGTGGTAGTGGTATAGTGCAACGACAGTTGTACAACAATACCGACAATAACAGAAGTAGTAGCGGTAACGGTTGGCGTAGAGTAGCCGTAGTAGTGGGGATGGTCGTGGAGATGGAGGTGGTGGTAGAGGTAGCAGTGGTTGTGGTTGTTGTTGTAGTAGTTGCAGTAGTACTAATAGTAGTGGTAGCAGTAGTGGTGGTGCTGGGTGGCAGTAGTGGTGGTGGTGGTGTTGTTAGTAGTGGTAGTGGTGGTTGTAGTGGCATTGGTAATGGAGATGGTGGCAGTGGTGGTTGTGGGGGTAATGGTGGTACTAGCAGTAGTGCAATGGTGGTATATATATATATAGTGGCAGTGGTATAGCAAGAGCAGGGTACTGTAAGACAAGAAAAGGGTGTGAAGTTGTAAACTAATAGCAGTTATGCAGGAACCCAGTCTTCTTGCTGTGTCATACACTGCCATTGATTACACGCCTCCGATTCTTTGGCGATATCCCAGGTCCCAAGATGAGAGTGGAGGGTAACGTGAGAAGACAATTGAAGTTCTTTCCTTACAAACTCCTCTTTCCCCCATTTTCTCTCATCTTCTCGTATCAGATGGACTACCCACAGATCTACAACTACAAGCGTGCACAGACACGCACAGTGTTTATAAATATGTTGCAGCAACCTATAATAATAAAATAATTTCATTTATATCTAGCGCATACTGATTTCATTTAAATATGTTCATATGCACAAACAAACTAATAATAATAATAGCAATAGCAATAGCAATAATAACAATTTCTGATTTAAAGAGAATGACAGATAAAGTTGGCATGCACTTATTTCCGATCCGATCCGCTAAAAGACTAATCAAGAAAATCATATACAATGCGCTTAAATTTGGGTACGAAAGATCCCACATGGAAGCTTGGCAATCGTCACTTCGTAAGGACAATATATTTATTCTCAGTGCTCTGCGGCCGTGCATGAGCTCAAAAGGAAACCTTTCAAGTGCTATGGATTAACCTTGCGCGGCGATTACCAATACTTCAAGTTTCCTACTACAACAGCATTTATAGCGTCCGCTCTAATAATCCACTTGCGCTTCTTCAATCTTTGATATTTGTCTGCAAATCTCGGTGTTTCATTTCGTAGTGTTGTTATATTACTAACTAACTGATAACGACCAATGCCAATGAGTTTACAAAATGCTGGCTTTAACACGCCTTAATTTACCTCCTGTTCCCCAGTCACTCAAGTCACCATCCGTCCTCGCAAAATTTCGTTATAGATTTAATTATTTTTATATGTGGATACAATTTCCATACTTACTTATACATTCTGCGAAATGAATATATCAGCCGAATTCCTAAACGGCGCTTGGAGTAAATAAACCGGGAAAACGTCACGGAAAGTGTGAACCAGTATACAATAATTGCCAAATGAACTATGTTTCTCCATAGCTAAGGTCTATTCTTTCTGTTTTGACAGAAAGTTGTTGGTGTACTTGTCTAATCTGAAAATACCAGAAGTATCTTTTACGGTTTCTGGAACTAATTATGTTATTTCGTTGTCTTTACTTTGCCTGTGGTGAAAGTATTCATAAATACATAATATCCCAGTCAAATGTAAGACAACAGCTTTTTATTGCTTAAGCTAATTAGAAATTTTATGTGCTGGCTGGTTTTCGACATGACTATATTATCAAGTCGTCTTTTAGCGTTAAACTGAGCTCGATATTATAAGGTCTATTTCATATCATGTCAAGTCAAGGTAACTTGTTCAATGTTTCACAATATATAGGAATGCCAAACTTCGGAAGCAGCCATTTGATATAGTGGAGACGGAGGGAAAGACTTTTGGATGAAATTTTCCAACTCAAGATCGACCCAATAGGTAATAATCCTAGCACGTTCTCTGTAATGGATAAAACAGAGAAATAGGAAAAAATATTAACAGAACTATTTATTGAACTGAATATCTTTACAAGACATCATGTTTCCACTGCCACTCCAAAATATTAAACAATCGATCCTTTATCACTATATTTATATTATGTTCACCATACATATTATAATGATGTTCTGGCACGAGTAGGGTGCAACCCCGACTCTGAGAAGATGGTTTTAACAACTGCTTCACTTGTTAGCATAGTTATGTGTGATATAAAATGTTTCTGTTTCGCCACATTGACTGAGCATGCCTATACAGACCTATCCTTCATCCCAAACGGGAATCACCCACTTTATAGTCTGCTAACTTGGTGTATTTCGGCATATATATAATTGCAAACCTGACACTAGTTATCTCTCTCAAGAACAGCCGGTTAAATGTCTCAAAACTGCCACTGTCCACTGATACTGAGTACATATAATATATTTTAAAGTCAAGATATAAACAAAAAGCTCATTAAACGTAAGTTTATTTTAAGTTTCTGAAGGATTTGTATCCTTTTCTTTTTGTGGTACTCGGTGATCTAAAAAGACGAAGGGCCACGTACACACTCGGAGTTGTGCATATGTTATTTTCGAAGTTTCCACTATCTCGTTTTCCGTAGCAAAACCTCATCCATTAACGGCCAAGAGCCCCGTGGCAGTTCACCTTGTTATCAACGTCTTGCGTGTTTGCCCGTTGGCATTTTGTGCTTTGGCAAGACAAATAAATGAAACAATAGCCACAAGGAAAGTCTGTGAGTATTTAACGATAGCTGAAATCGGCAATTTTGACACTAACAAGGATAATCTATATTTCGAATGCCCACTTTCACATTGGCAAAGATAAACTGTTTGTTTATCTTGTACATTAACTATCTTGTCCAATACTAGTACATAAATACAGTCAGGTATTCATTAGCAAAGATAAACTAGTATATAAATACCGGCAGTAGTCATTGGCGAATAGCGCGGTGGTAAAACCGCCCCAAGACTGATCAGTTAACAAACTGCTTCATCACATAATGAACTTTAATAGTTTCCCAAACGTATTTAAGCAGATTGTATATAAACCACCTTGGGGAAGTGACGATGACGAATACCTCAGAAATAGAATTCAGCCATTCTAATCTGATATGACAAGTTGAGTTGATACTAAGAACGTCGCCGCCTGTGTAATATTCGAATCAATGACGTGTGATGAGCTTCTTTTCTTTTCTTATAAGACAACAACTTTGTTTTTACCCAATGATTGTAATGATATTTATTTAAAAGAGAAATGTAAAGTACTGTTTTGTGTTTAATACAATGGATTGTGTGCCTTTTTTTGTAACTTTTCTTGTTACATAGAAGTGCAGACGTTTTTGTAGTAGTTATGCTGTGTGTCCCAACCAATAGTATCAAAATTTAGTACTTAGCATGTTTTTCAGGGGGCCCACCATTTTTATTTTGTTGGGGTTGGGGGAAGGGGACAGTAAGATAATTTCACATTTGCACGAGCCAGAAAGACACGACACAGAGTTAAAGAAATGAGAGAAAATGAGAGGAAATGCGGGAAAAGGAGAGAAAATGCGGGAAAAGGAGAGGGAATGCAGGAAAAGGAGAGGGAAAGCGGGAAAAGGATAGGGGAGGGGAAAACAGCGGAAAAGGAGAGGGAAAAGCGGGAAGAAATCGCAGCCAACAATTGTACGCAGAAAGCATTTGCAGCAAAATCATTCTACTAGTTTACTCGCCCAATTATACTTTTTGTTCAAAAATGATCTGTCCCTGTAATAATAAGAATACGATATCTTCCATTATTGAGGCATGGAAGGGCGAGGCGTTTCTAGCCGACGGGGGATGGTGACAGATTTTCTGTAAAAGAGGAGTAGAAATCTACCAAGACGGCTAAAGTCTTGTTTATAGTAAAATATTTTATATAAGTGGTTGATCATAGTGGATTTGAAGTGAATCATGAAGAATGTCTAACGACGTTATTCTGCCAGTTCTTGCACAATGTGAACTCAACCAATTTGATTGGATTTAACAGGAATCTACTTCCATCTGTTAGTTTCTTGTTTAGTGGAGGTAATTCCACTGTGTATATATAATGTGCCGAGACTAGTTGCCGAACTCTAACCTTAGTGGATTCCTGAATCTATCATATCCGCAACAAAACGTCTATGCACCTGTCAATGTTAAACCCGGGAGGGAGGAGGGTGCGAGCAAGGGGTGGGGCCTGAACAAAATTGTCAAATGCCCGGCGGTGGGGCATGCTATTTGTGTTATATTTGTAAAAGAAACATACCAAAGAAAGTACCCAGAGATCGATTTTAGTGTCAATTTCCCAATCCAGGGGAGAAGGATTTAGTTAAATCCCCGCTCGTTGCCCGTACCCGTCCCTTCCTCCTTCCTTTCAGGGCTAAAGATTGATAGTTAGTACTACATCACAGCACCCAGTATATCCGTAACGACCGATCTTCACTTTAAATTACTTTATTAAATAGGTGGGATCACGGCTAGCTGTGAGCGATAGATATGTGCACAGCGCATGCTGTCTACACTGACTATGCAGGTAATACCTCTACATTGCTACTAACTTCGAGCAACAACCTTTTAACACAGCTTGTGTTTCGTACATGTGTTGAGAAGTTCTGACATCTCGCTCAGTTTTGAAAGGCACTTTCAGGAGTTAAAGGGGTCGTAGATCAAGAGCTTTATTTGAGCTTACACTTGTATTTTGTTTCATGTGTTGAGAAGTTCTGACATCTCGCTCAGTTTTGAAAGGCACTTTCAGGAGTTAAAGGGGCCGTAGATCAAGAGCTCTATTTGAGCTTACACTTGTATTTTGTTTCATGTGCTCAGAAAACAACAACAACAACAACAAATCCTTTCAGACGTTATGACATCTCACCCAGTTTCAAAAGGCACTTTCAGGACTCAAAGGGGTCGTAGTATCTATCAAGAGCTTTATTTGAGCTTACACTTGTAATTTGTTTCATGTGCTGAAACGTTATGATATCTCACTCGGTTTTGAAAAGCACTCCCAGGCCAGGTCTCAAAGGATTATTAGCACTCATTAAGGTTTTTCTTTTGAATGGTAAACTGTGGTTTGTCCATCTATCAAGAAATTGTGACACATATCTCACTCAGATTTGAAAAGCAGGGTTCAAAGGGACGATATACTCATCATGAGCTATTATTGCCATGGCGGAAAAAACTCTAGGACTGCTGTTTCCTGTAAGAGTTTCCTTTCTAATATTGTTGTACAAATATTTTGAAAAATCTTGTCGAATTGTTATAAAGGTAGCTCAAAGATATTTACGAGGGTGTTAGTTTTTCTGCTGATCAAAATATCACGTCTCGGCAAAGTACAAGACCTTATATCCCTGCAAAGCAGCAAAAGTGTTTGCCGCCCTGTCGCTAAGGCTTTCATCTGTGTGATAACACTTTGTTTATGCTCATGTATTCAGTTGAGATGTTGTGAAATCTCATTCAGTTTTAAAATGCGCTGTCAGCACTCAACGCTTAATTGCACTCATCACATAAGAGCTTTCGTTTGAATGTTCACATTTTGTGTTTTCTTTGTGAGTCGAGAAGTTATAGTATCTTACTCGATTTCTCAAACACTTTGAACGGTGATACTTTTTTTCTCACTTGTTGAACATTTATGACATATCAGTCGAACTCAGAGACACTATCATGACGTCAAAGGTTAGTATTAAAGCTGTACTCATTAAAGAGTTTTCGTTTGAGTGTCAGTCTCGCTTTGCCCGTGTGTTCAGATTCAGAAGTTATAACATTTCACTCAGTTTTATGAGGCACTCTCAGGACTCAATTACTTCATAATACACATCAAGACCTTTCGTTTGAATGTACGACATTTTAGTCAGCTTGAAAGCCGCTCTCACAACTCAAAAACTTGACTTGAATTCACACTTTACACTTTGTATCCAATATTATTATTTATTCCTGACTTTCTCCTGGTTTTATGTGCTTACTATTGTTTCTAATTCATATATAACAATTCATTCTAGTCACTATTTTTGACTAAATTCCCTTAAGTAAATGAAAGATACAACGCGATAATTCGATTTTAAAATTAAGTGTACCCGAATGACTACAAATAAAACGGAGTATAAATCTTCAGAGTTGAGATTATTCACATTTGATACTCCATCCACCGTTTGTTAGTCCAACACGAGTAAAGGCAAAGTAAGCCATCTGAGACAACAAGCGTGTTTGCCATTATAGCCAGCAGTCATTTAATATTTTCAACTTATTAATTCCACAAAATCACGTACTGTCACATTACAGATCTAATACCTCTATGTTGCCACGTCTAACCCTTCTCATTTAATTCCTGCATGATATACAGTGACACTGAAAATACAATTTCAAGGCCGACTATAGTCCAAATAGGAGACCTTATCGGCCATGCCGGTGGGAATCAGTGGGAATTTTATTTATCTCAGCTGATCGAGAGAGAATAATCCAAGTTCTCTATCCCCAAGACTGATGGTTCGTTCCGGCTGAACGAGGCAGTAACATAGTTATAAAAGTATACAGTACAATATATAGTTGATCAATACGAAAAAATATCAAACACGTTAATTTCCTTTTGGCGGCTTGAACACCCCACGTACTTAATATTTTCGTCCGGCAAAATTTATGAAGGAAGCCTCCAGTGATTTCTTGTTATAAACTTCTTCTTTGGTAAAGAATATAAGACAAAAATGTGTTTTGTGTCGCTCTCTGTGTCACTTTCAAATAATTTTAAGAAGAAGAAAACGTATTAGGAAGAACTGCGGGAAGTGAAGTATGAGACGAGAGAATAAATAAAGTCATTATTATTATTATTATTATTATTATTATAAAAAATGTAGATGAGTGGTTGGGGTTTCGTTTACTGCTACCTTTCTACACTTAATTGTTCGTTTTTATTAATCACTTATCAAATCTTAGATAACTGTATTCTATTAACTTTAATGCCATCGCTGCAACTGATGATAATATTTATTAATTTACAATATAAATCATGTTGTTGCAAAACTTTATTCCAATTAAACTTTGAATTCGGAATTCCAACTTTAAATGTATGAAATAATTTGCCGAATTTACTTTCAAATGAAACACGAATGTGTCCACTTTTACGCAGATATATGCTTTCAAACTTTTCACGGCTGTAAATTATGTTTTCTTTCTGAGCTCACGTTGTAAACAATCAAGCCAAAGTAAATGTAAATTCAGCTGGTGCATCAGTGTAAGCATAGATGGATTCTTAAAAGCTTTTGAGAAAATTGATATGCTTTTAAAAGCATTCCTTCAATTTGAATGGCCTGTATTTGTACAGCGAGAACAAATCATTTAACTTTGATAGAAATCTTCCAGGCGGAGATATCGTTTTTCTTCAACCCTCTGTTCTAAGTAGTTTCCATTCGCGTTTTCAAGTAATTTGTTGAACTGCTAAATATGATAAATAGTTATCAGAACTTGTAACCGAAATATAATTTCCCTTCTATTAACTGAAGTCGAAGGTTTGCAGTGAATCAGTGAATGTTTTACTTTCTCTTTAAATTACGCAGTGTTTAATTGGCTGTCACCAACATGAATTTAAAACGTTTATCTTAGAATGAACTGCAAATACCAAGCAATTTAATTGAAAAATATTGACAAACCTTTTAGAATAGAATCATGTTTTACTCACATTGAAATTTGAAGGTGTCCTTCTGAATCAAAATATTTGAACAAGCGACTAACAATTAATCTTTTAATTTAATGTAAAATTTATTAGTTTAACCAGAACGTCAATTAAATTATTTTTAATAATTTTAAAGTTTTTTTAAAAGATAATTAGTTTAAAGTTGTAAATTAAACACACCAAACATATTTTCATGTTTGAGGTAACTGTTTTTTGTCACTGGTTACTTATACTTTACAGCTTGGAGCTTGTTACTTTAATATACTTTGGAATTGGATTCATGTTCCAGTCTGATATTGGATTTCTCCGGTGAAACGCGCATGGATAAGAATCCGGATTTGGATTAACCCTTGATTCTATTTTCAGTATATTATGGATTCGAAGGATTTAAAATCCGTTTTTGGATTTTCCCAAACAAAAATTATGATTCGCATTCAGTTTTGCAAAGAAACATTCCCTCATATTACCAGATCCATCAGGGGGGATCCAGGAATATTGAAAGAGGGGGCCTAAGATTTTCTAGGGGGGTTCTTGGGTATGCACTAAAATCTTATACCGGGAAGTGTCCTCTATATCGGCAAGTACCTCTATACCATGAAGTGTCCCCTATACCGGCAAGTTCCTCTATACTGGCAAGTGTCCCCTATACCTGCAAGTGTCCTCTATACTGGCAAGTTCCTCTTTACCGGCAAATTCCTATGTACTGTGTCCCCTATACCGACAAGTGAACATTGTTACCATTTTCTTATAGTAATATTGTATAGTGTAGATTTTAGAAAATACAGGCGAAGAGCCACTAAGTGGATATACTGTAATAAAGTCATTATTATTATTATTATTATTATTATTATTATTATTATTATTATTACCAGCATATTGTTTCTTGAACAGAGCGATCTCACACACTCACCGCTCATGTTGAGTGCATCCTTCACAACTGGAAGCACGTGCCGCAAGGCATTAAATGCCGATACACCACTGCATGGTAATAGAGCTGCAGTATCCATGGCAACAGAATCAGGAACTTTAATCAGGTATTTGGGATGTGGTACCACAATATACTGGCTGTATCTAGAAAAACATCAGTGCATTCAGTGGACATCAGCTGATAAGTAGCCCCATGTAAGAAAATTAATAATCCGAAATCCGGTCAATTTGGGAGCTAGAATCGGAATCGAAACGGCCGGAATCTTGCCACTTTTTGATTTTGGAATCGGGAATAAGTTGGAATGTGGATCCAAAGGATTTTTAAGCTCGGGATCCAGAATCCACGACGTCTGTGGGTTCTGTTATATTGGGCGATGATAAGAATAATAAATAAATAATAATTTAATAGAATAAATAATAGAATGAGAACAGTTTAGAATTTGCATTATAATGATGATGACGGTGATGTAATGATGATGATTTTTTTAAAATTTTATTTGTTTATTCATTTTGCTTCGCCTTATCAAACAACTTTACAAAGGATTATTAAAAAATTTTAAAAAGTTTCAAGAAAATATAAACAAATAGCAAAAGGAGGTCAAATATGAAATTGAAATAAGTCATTGAAAAGTCATGCAATTACAGAGTTTTACCAAAACTGATTCTAGCTCTTTAAAAGCTAAAACAATTTGTCAGAAAAATAAATTCTGGCTCACAGATATACATATAGCCATTTCGAGTTACTCTGACTTGCACCTGTAATGGAAATTGATACATGTACAAGATCATTGAAAAGTCATGGAATTTCGTTTGCAAGATTCTATGTGAACCTTCATTCAACTCACCCTCCCTGCTCACTTTGTCCAATCTCCCCCTGGCTGGGAATGGAACACAATTGACATGCACCATATGTACAGGGGGTACATGTTCCACAGTGTATCCAGGGATATACCAGCACCTTGTCACCAATATGGATACCACTACCTGGCGGAAAGTGAAAGTGTACAATCACTTTAGACTTGTGGGGGGTGGGTAATACATAGGAGATGTCCTACAATAGATTGCACAACACTGTGATAGTGAAAATAAACACAATGCTGCTGTGACAGTTAAGGGACGTTGGACTTTGCAGGTGGTGGCAAACCCACAACTGAAGGGGTGGGGTGTGGAGAAGTGTAGTCACAGGGTAGAGTAGGGTCAACAGAATGAGGACCACTATGCTAATAGATTAAGCCCACAGCTATGGGGATCAATTGATGAAACAAAGGCTAACAGCCAAACTCACAACTAAGAGGGGGTTGGTGGCAAATTCATTCTCTGAAAAAGCACAGGACTCAGAAAATGTTGACTATTGCACTACCATAAAATGGTCTCAGAATCGCAGTATTTTTAAGTACTGTCATTTCTTTGTTTATGTTAGAAGTATATATATATACAATGTATATAACTGCAAACAGTACTGTTTCGGCCTACTGGGCCTCATCAGTGCAGTGCTGAAGCTGGAGTTGAGGTTATAGGCTACATGTACATGTATATAACCGCCTCAGACGGCCCCATGCTTGTGGGATCATCGTACCATTGTCAGTGCTCAAACTAGAAAGAGGACACAACAGGGTAAACCCTAACC
>JANVCH010058636.1:0-11040 GCA_025505405.1 Epizoanthus rinbou
GTAGCAAACTGCACTGGGACGGAAATCTAGACGGCTCTCACACTGACCACCTGTACGGCCAAACCGGTATGTACCCTACAGGCCAATCACGCACAATATTCATATGTATTGCAGTCTGACTGAAAACCAGTGATCATGGCATCTCCGAGTGTTGTCAAGACATTAATCATATTTCTTGCTTTATCACAAAGTCTAGGTAAGTGTGTAATGGCAATTGTCATTGTTATGACCTGAGAATATTAGCTGTTAGATAACATTTCAAGGCATTTTAAACTTATACATTTAAAGTTTATAGACACAGCCATATTATATCGAGTTGTTTCTGATGACAATATTAAGCCAAGAACAACTAAATGACATTACACAAAATCAGATTGGTGTTGAATATTCAAACACGGAGAAAATCTAATATTTGAGTTTTTAAAACATTATAGTGAATAATTTCCAAGGTTGTAATTTTTGCACGACCAGTCGAATATCGCTCAACTTTGTTTTACATATGTACTTTTAAAACCACAATAACTGACACAACAGGACTTTTTATCTCAAACTCGGCCGATTAAACGGCGGTGCGATAGTACGCGCTTATACCAGTAGAAGCTGATCAAAAGCGTTGTGTGAACACAGATTTCCTGTAATGATTTTTAAATCATACTGATTTAAAAATATTGTAAATTAAATTTATTATTATTATTATTAAATGTGATTTTGTGGAAATAAAAGAACCTATGGAGCGCCAATAACCTGACTGCGGACGCTGATCGTCCTTCGCTGTGCAAAATTTGCGATGGAGAACCAGCGTCTGCAGGCAGGCTTGAACTCTGATGAATTGCTAATACCGCAAAATGTCCAAATGAGACCTGACCTGCGCTGGCTCATATTGGTAATTAAAAAAGCATTTCCTGGGATCATTTGTTTTGGTTGGGTGCAATGCAAAATATAAATCCGGTTGGATTGCATGTTTTCCTAGTCTACAATCATCACTGTACAAACCTGTGCACTTAACAATATCTTGCTAATCCATGCTCCCGTCGCAGAATAATTTAAATAGTTTCTCTTGTCGAGTAATTTGAGCTCGTTAACAACAACAACACCAACAACAACAACATCATCAACAACAACAACAACAACACAATCACTATCACCACCACCTCCAATAACAACAACAACAATAATCAATCAATCAATCAATACTCTTATCTCGCAGCGTCAGCATATTGGGGTTACAGACCGTGGCCCGCGTACATTCCCATGTCAGCGGTTATGCCTGGAGGTAAAGGACAGGCTTATCTAAGTGACATGACGGAAGAGCTTGGGGACGAGATGGCGGCACGTATAGATCACCTTAGTAAGGGTGTTTCTCATGTGGGTCACGTGGTAGAGAATCTGGCAGACTACGGCAGCAATATGGTTGATCACGTGAGCCATATTGTAGACTCAGACGATTACGATGTATATCACCCGCATCACTTCTTCTATCCTGAACTGGATGAAGATACCGAAGACAAATATCACAACGAAGCCTGGACGCGTTGAGCCTGATATTCGAGTTATAGTAGCTTCAGAGCTTACAATCGAGGTTCACAGACGCAGTTACAATATAATACAAGACTTGAATTGTATAGAAAATGCTTCAATTTTGGTCAGGGACTATAAAAATATTATGTCATTGAGCAGGAAAAAACCCGCAAAGAACTGGTATGCGGGAAAGCCTGAACCCCACTCAAACATTGACTCGGAAGACCCCAAGTGCATTTATGTTACGTATTGGCGGCTACTGCTGAACGGCGGGAATGGAGGCGGAGGATGTGTCGAAGGCAGGGGGGGGGAACGCATTCCTTTATTTCTGCACTCGGTCCCTTTTCCTCCCTGCTCGTCCTTACCATTTCCCTTCCCTCTAGCGCTGCATAAGATCCTAGCAGGCTTGTGTTTTGAACCTTTCTTGCTCCTTGCTCGACTTGCTCTACTCGAACGCATTGCATATCAATTTTGCAGACAAAGCCGATTGCATTTGCAGACCATCTGTGCATTAAAATATCCAGAATATAGAGATTACGCATATAAATACTAGGCTATAAGTTGAAAACAACGTGGGCTGGACTGTTTAGCAGTTTAAATGCAACGTAAATGAGCAGAGAATCCTCAGAACAGGCCATTGCTGTTTGCAACTATATCTTCATTATGTTTGACAATTGCTAACCTGTTTCGTTCGTTGAACAAGCACGGGTATATTGGTGACTATGCAAGCATCACTTCTGCCTGATAATAGAAAACCCCTGGAGGGATGGAGTAATACTACTGGTACTGTAAATTCCCGGTTGTGGTCAGAAATTGTAATGGAATATAAAGAATCTGTATTTATAATCTTTTATACCATAAACAAGATATAACGCGCGATATGATTGGTCTAAAACTGTGATCTATTATATTGTGAACAGACACCGAAATGACGACACGTGTCACACCACTGCTTCTCTATTTTTGTTTTAGTTGAATTATAATGGAGGAAAACCTCGAAAATCTATTTCGATTATTGTATAAAACAAATAGATTCCATTTTTCAGAGTCAGTGTCAGAGTCAGTGTCAGAGTCAGTGTCAGAGACAGAGACAGAGTCAGTGTCAGTGTCAGAGTCAGAGTCAGTGTCAGTGTCAGAGTCAGTGTCAGAGTCAGTGTCAGTGTCAGTGTCAGTGTCAGTGTCAGAGTCAGTGTCAGAGTCAGAGTCAGTGTCAGAGTCAGTGTCAGTGTCAGTGTCAGAGTCAGAGTCAGTGACAGTGTCAGAGTCAGAGTCAGTGTCAGAGTCAGAGTCAGTGTCAGTGTCAGTGTCAGAGTCAGTGCCAGTGTTAGTGTCAGTGTCAGTGTCAGAGTCAGAGTCAGTGTCAGTGTCAGTGTCAGAGGCAGTGTCAGTGTCAGAGTCAGAGTCAGTGTCAGTGTCGGTGTCGGTGTCAGAGTCAGTGTCAGAGACAGAGTCAGAGTCAGTGACAGTGTCAGTGTCAGTGTCAGTGTCAGTGTCAGTGTCAGTGTCAGTGTCAGACCAGTGTCAGTGTCAGAGTCGGTGTCAGAGTCAGTGTCAGAGTCAGAGTCAGTGTCAGAGTCAGAGTCAGAGTCAGAGTCAGTGTCAGAGACAGAGTCAGAGTCAGTGTCAGTATCAGACCAGTGTCAGTGTCAGAGACAGAGACAGAGATAGAGTCAGAGTCAGTGTCAGTATCAGACCAGTGTCAGTGTCAGTGTCAGTGTCAGAGACAGAGTCAGAGTCAGAGTCAGTGTCAGATCAGTGTCAGTGTCAGAGTCAGTGTCAGATCAGTGTCAGAGTCAGAGTCAGACCAGTGTCAGTGTCAGACCAGTGTCAGACCAGTGTCAGTGTCATACCAGTATCAGTGTCAGACCAGTGTCAGTGTCAGACCAGTGTTAGTGTCAGATCAGTGTCAGACCAGTGTCAGTGTCAGAGTCAGTGTCAGTGTGTGTCAGAGTCTAGGGCAGTTGCACGCAGGCTAAATTCTGAAATCGTGACAGCTTTTTATCGCAAAGGCTCATGGGATGTGTAATTGATTTCATTCACGTACTCCCCTAAATTTCGAAGTGAACAGTAGCTAATACATGTCTTCGAACCAACTTACTGCAGATCGTTGCATTTCCATAGTAACCTGTTTAACCTCCAACAATTTGATTAATACTGTCTTCAGATATATTCCGCACAAAGATGTGACTCTTTCGGGCCTTTAGAATTGATTAGTATTTACTTAGAAAAGTAATATGTATCCATGGATACAAAGTCTGGGAATATAGACATGAAAACAATATCGAAAATAAAGTGACCAGAATTGATTGCTTTCTTACGTCTGCAGATTTGAGTTTACTGTTTCTTCCTATATTATTCTCGATTCCTAGGAATAAGATAGTTGACGAAACAATCCAAAGCAGCAAGACACCAGCAGTTCAACAGTTCATTGAACATTCTAACTGACAAACAAGCAGGTACGGGATAAAACGCTGACAAAAACAGAATCAACGGGTTGTCCTTCACGAATATATTCCACGTTAGTTATTCCGTACTTGTACCTTCAATTTCCTATCAGATCTGTCAGAAAACTATAACGGCTAAAGAGAGAACTCATTGTCTTTGGCGACACCACGCTGACGTAATCAGAAGAGAAACTATAAGCTAATAAACCCTGGCCACCGTCACCTTTCTGCCATATAAGGAAACTTCTGACAAAAGCAAAATAAAATGTTATCTGGTAATTTATGCATAGCACAGCACGCGAAATAGGAAATATCATGGCGGAAATAGATTCGCTGTTTTAGAAACAACTTCCTTTGTGAGTTTCTTATACTAAAAGAAATCAGTAATGAAATGTTCAGCCGCAGTTTATAATCAAGGTTGTTGATATTTTAGCGGTACCAGTTGTTGTTTGGGAAAGTACTGGAAATGTCAAGGTAAGGGATTACACTTGTTATTACAACATAAACACCAACTATTTTGTTTGATATGTCTACTAGTTGTTTCTACTTTATAGTTTTCTGAAGGTTATGTGGTATTATTCTCAGCTGTTGAACTGATCAATCGAACTTTGTAATGTTTTGTCACTAGTGCCCAACCTAACCAAGATATCGCCACTGAAACAAATTCCCGATTAGCTCTCTTGTTAATTCATTTGTCAAAAGCGTACATCCTCTTTATCCTTTTCTCTTCATGCGATCATGTGTTAGTTAACAAAAAACTATCAAAGGATTCATTTCAAAACTGACAGTTCCTATCAGTTCGGATGTTTGTTTCGTTTGTTTAAATAACTCTCAATTCAAACAAGACACCCTCTTGTACTATTAATGGTTACGGACAAAACTTGTCTTACGCAATTAAGACTGAAAAGAAAACAACATTTGCCTTATCATCTTGTTCCACTGTTTCACTTGAATAGCTTCATACTTGGCTCTGATATCGAGTATTCTTAATGCGTTTCATGGTTTGGGGGACTGTAACACTGCGCAAACGTGAAACATTTTAGACACGCCCCCAATTTGTTCCTTGCCAGTTATGTTTATCAACTGCCACTTTGTTCACTTTGATTCACGACATTTCCGTTAGTACCATCTACAACTCGGTTCGTTGCAGAAAAAAAAGTATATTTTTAAGGTTGAAAAGGGATGTTCGGTGATCGTCATTGTACTTGTATTTGAAATTAGATTATCCAACTGATTCAAATCATTGTTAAAAAGTATTTAGTACTATGTGCCCGCCGGCAGCGTTTCCAAGTTTTGACTTGAGCTGCAGTATAAACATTTACGTACTGTACTCATTGAAGGAAGAGGATCATGTAAAGAAGGAGGAGATAGAAATTTATCAGGAGATGAATTATTCACCATTGCTATCACTGGTGCTCGTCTTTTACGCAGCTGAGGCCGGTGAGTGAAGACTGTCGCCACCCTGCTATGTCAGTATAAGTACACTTCAACACACCCTACTGTGTCAATGTTACTACACTTCAACACACCCTACTGTGTCAATGTTACTACACTTCAACACACCCTACTGTTTCAAAGTTACTACACTTCAACACACCCTAGTGTATTAATATAGCTCAGTATATCAACACAATAAACGATATCTTCATATCAACGTCGTCCACTCAAATTAGTCCACTTAACTTGGATATTGCACTTAGACCTTCTATCAACAGGCTATTGATTGATTGATTGATTGATTGATTAATTAATTTATGAATTAATAGTTGTCTGTTCACTTGTAATGTATCCAGTATTTACTGGAAGAAAGACGGACTATACTAAATTAAAAAAATCAGTCAATCAATCAATCAATCAATCAGTCAACCAACCAACCAATTAACCCGCCATCCAATCAATCAACCAACCAGCTAAACAATCAATCAATCAATCAATCGATCGATCAATCAATCGTCCATCAACCAACCAACCAACCAATCAATCAATCATCCTTCAACCAATCAATCAATCAATCATCCTTCAACCAATCAATCAACCAATCAATCAATCAATCATCCTTCAACCAATCAATCAATCAATCAATCAAACAATCATCCTTCAACCAATCAATCAATCATCTATTAATCAATAAATCAACTGTTCCCCAAGTGACTGAATTTGAACTAATGCTTGTTTTATTCCTGATAATACTTTTACAGTTATACCCAAAGATCCAAGCGGCAACTCTGTAGAGAGAAAAGCTCCCTCAAGAACAATGAGTCGTAACTTAGCTGCGGAACATCATTCTTCAACGTCAAAATCTAGAAAAAGAAATCTATCTAAAACGATGCACTTCACTCCCAAACAGATAGAAGCCCTTGAAACACTCCCCAAGGAAAAGAAACAGTATATATTAGCAAACTGGCCGAGTATCGGACTTGCTGACTTGGGTGGACTGGGCACTAGTTTTGGTGTTGGGGCCGGGGGAGGACTATTAGACACCAGGCAGAGCCTCGGTGACTTCGGCGGAGCAGCAGGTTTAAATGGACTGGGTACGATGTCAACAGGAGCTGGTGCAGAGTCTCTTAACGGAGCAAGTTCATATATAGGAGGAAATTACGACACGCCTTCAAATCCTGGCTTATCGTCTTTGACTGGACTAGACAATAGCTTGGCGTTACAAAATGTGGCCACTTCAAGTTCTCTCGGTGCAGGGAATCCATTGGGCGCCAGTAACTACGGTATTTCAAAACTTCTTGGTACTGATGCGGGTGTTCCTGAGGGATTTGACCAGGCAAATAGCTATGTACAAGGAAATAATTTATTGACTAATCAGTTGGGCGATTATTCCCAGGAAAATAGCTTGGCAAATCCTCAATTAAGTGATAACTTTGCAAATAGTGATGCGGTGAATAATCTCGGACTACAACAACAACAACAACAACAACAACAACAACAGCAGCAACAACAACAGCAACAACAGCAGCAGCAGCTGACCGCCAATGGCAAGCAGTTTATCGGCGATTGTAAGTACACGACAGTTTTACATGTTCTTATACACGATTCCTCTTCACTTGCCGCCAATGTTAATTCGCTCTTTTCGTTTATCAGCTCTAGGTAACTATGGTACATTTGGTGCGCTGGGAGGGATGGATCAAACTGGAATGAATGGCATGACTGGCATGAATAGCATGAATGGAATGAACGGAATGAACGGAATGAACGAAGCGAATGGCCTTTCAGATGCTTCCATCCAGCAGCTTTTAGGACAATTAATGCTTGGCGCTGGTGGAGCTGGGAATCAGATGGGGACGGAGGCAGGAAATACGAACACTGCCGGAATAGCCGGGGGGATGGTAGGTGGGAACGTAGGGGGGGTGGCTGGAGAAATAGGAGGGATTGGCGCAGGCGGTGTAGGACCTGGAATAATTGACGCCGCAGGTCATCTTGGAAGACTGGGAAACAATGAAGACGGGGGCATCGTTCCGGAAGGCAATACACAGTTATCACAAGCACAAAGTGACGAGGTAAGTGTATAATTACGACTATCTGGGTGGGTGGGTAGGTGTATGACTACGAGAATGTGGGTGGCTATAATTAAGACTAAGTGGGTGGGTGACTGTAATAGCGTCTATGACACGTGGGTAGGTGGGTATGTAAAATTACAACTATTACTGCGCGTGTGTGATTACGCAGGTGGGTGGGTACAGAACTATGAATACGCAGGTGGTGGGTATAGAACTATGACTACGCAGGTGGGTGGGTATAGAAGTATGACAACGCAGGTGGGTGGGTATAGAAGTATGACAACGCAGGTGGGTGGGTATAGATGTATGACTACGCAGGTGGGTGGGTATAAAACTATGACTACGCAGGTGGGTGGGTATAGAACTATGACTACGCAGGTGAGTGGGTACAGAATTATGACTACATAGGTGGGTGGGAGTTTCAATGCTAAAATGATACTCTGTTCCCTCATCAGCACTGGTTAATCCAATAATTGGTTGCAAATGTGTTTTTTTAAAGCCAACATTCATGGATATATCCAGACAAAATTGGCTTCCATGACATTTATCCGAAAAACCGACACGAACTTTACTTATTATTTATTATGCCAGAACAACAGAAAATGGTTTATGAATTCTCATCCATTTAGGCCGAACAAGACTCCCAACCTTCCAGCGACCAAGACGAGATGGTTGGTGGAGGAAGCCTGGACCTTAATCATCCTCTTCTCTTGAACCAATTTAGGCCTGGTCACACAGTGCACGTACACGCGAGTGACAAGCCCAAAACAACGCAGCCGCCTCCGAACTCGGTGGCTCAAATGGCAATGCAGGTAGGGGGCCACTGTCGTATGGATTGCGTCACACCAAGGGTTGCGAGGTACCCTCATTACCCCTCCCCAAGGACTGCTAGGTATCCTCATTACCCCTCTCCCCAAGGGCTGTTAGGTATCCCCATTACCCCTCTCCCCAAGGACTGTTAGGTATCCTCATTACCTCTCTCCCCAAGGACCGCTAGGTATCCCCATTACCCCTCTCCTCAAGGGCTGCTAGGTATCCCCATTACCCCTCTCCCCAAGGACTGTTAGGTACCCTCATTACCCCTCTCCCCAAGGACTGCTAGGTATCCCCATTACCCCTCTCCCTAAGGACTGTTAGGTACCCTCATTACCCCTCTCCCCAAGGACTGCTAGGTATCCTCATTACCCCTCTCCCCAAGAACTGCTAAGTATCCCCATTAGCCCTCATCCCAAGGGCTGCTAGGTATCACCATTACCCCTCTCCCCAAGGACTGCTAGGTATCCCCACTACCCCTCTCCCCAAGGACTGTTAGGTACCCTCATTACCCCTCTCCCCAAGGACTGCTAGGTATCCCCCCTACCCCTCTCCCCAAGTACTGTTAGGTACCCTCATTACCCCTCTCCCCAAGGACTGCTAGGTATCCTCATTACCCCTCTCCCCAAGAACTGCTAGGTATCGCCATTAGCCCTCATCCCAAGGACTGCTAGGTATCCTCATTACCCCTCTCCCCAAGGACTGCTAGGTATCCTCATTACCCCTCTCCCCAAGGACTGCTAGGTATCCCCATTACCCCTCTCCCCAAGGACTGCTAGGTATCCCCATTACCCCTCTCCCCAAGGACTGTTAGGTACCCTCATTACCCCTCTCCCCAAGGGCTGCTAGGTATCCTCATTACCCCTCTCCCCAAGAACTGCTAAGTATCCCCATTAGCCCTCATCCTAAGGGCTGCTAAGTATCCCCATTACCCCTCTCCCCTAAGGGCTGCTAGGTATCCTTATTACCCCTCTCCCCAAGAACTGCTAAGTATCCACATTACCCCTCATCCCAAGGGCTGCTAAGTATCCCTATTAGTTGGACAACCGATTCCAGGTATGACCTAAAAAAGGTGTCTTTTGAGGGTTCAAGAACTACAAAAAGGTAGATTCGTTTCCGAACTCAGTGAAGGGTTTTATTCAGTTAAAATTCGGGCATTGTATGTCCTTAGTCTGTATTCGAGCTTGATGAAAGTTGTTGGCATTTTGACGGAAATGATAGTGATGAGTGTAATAGAAAGTGGAAACAAGTAAAACAATAATGAGGTCCGTAGCCGCTATACGTTTTGGCCATACGTTGTCGTATGTGGTGTAGAAAAACATTTGGTTATATTTAAGGTATGCATAATACTCTTGCTGGGAAATGTTGGAACAATTTAGAAAATGGTGCTGTTAATACATTTGTGCCAAATCTAATTACTCTAAACGCAATATTAAAAAAGTTATAAAAACGACCCCACCCACCCCTCTCCCCCTGTCTGTGAGATACAAAAAAAAGCCCTACCCAGATAGCATTAAAGCCCTTTCTCTGCTAATGTTGGCCCCAGTCGAGCTGGTGTCTGACAACCATTTTCTAATCCAGTGTGTATAAACCGATAAAACAATTCTCTCTCTAGGTTCAGCTTAAAGCCCACAGGGAGCACCAGCAAAAGCTCAAAGGGTTGAAATTTAAATTACGAAAACTTCGAGCGCGACTGAAGACTCTTCAATCAGAATATGGTTCGCCAACCGCTGACGAGGACCAACAGGACACAGAGAAATCGGAGATGGAGACATTGAAGGACTTGAAGAGCGCAACAGAGGAAGCCATTGGCGAGCTTCAGCGCGACGCCTCGAAAGCTGTCAAGACTGCTTCCAAACGAAAAGGTGCTGGACCACGAGCAATTCTGTTGTAACAATGGAACAAATCTCTGCCTTTGAAAATGTCACTTTTGTTTCATGGGTGGCGGGACCCTAACATTATGCAACAATACAATATAAATTCAATAAAGCTAAAGTATTAGGTTTATTGACCCAAGCTTTATACAAATTCTAACTTTGCCTTTCCAACTACCAAATAAGCACATAGATTTCAATTATGTGTTGAAAAACCAAGGAAGCATTATGTTATATTATTATTATTATTATTATTATTATTGTTATCATTATATTATTGTTTAGGATATTTGTTCTAGGCGTTTACCAAATTATTCCGCAGTAATCCTCTTGACAAATTGTTATTAATTCGCTTATACCGTATGTTGTTTTAACTGGTATAGAAAAAAACTAATTTCCCAAATACCGGTAAAGAAAGAAAGTTGGAACACTCATAAACTCAGAAAACAAATCTGAGTCCCAAAGGGGACTCCCAAATACCTTAACGTTCCTAGAAATTATAATGAGTCAACGAAATTATTGTGATTTCAAGGGCCAGATAGCTGCAGTTCACGGAAATTAACGCGAAAATGAGCATAAAGTTAAAAGGAGAAACACTCTCTCTTGTGACAAAGTGAACTCGTTTATATTTTCAATAAACAAAAAGGTCAACGAAAAACATGCTGCATCTGCTTTTTTTGTCAAATGCTTCTTATATTGAAAATTTGTAAAAATTAAAGAGAATAAACGACGTTAAAATGAAATGCTAAATTTGACACTGAATTAATGTAAATTATTTAAACTCGCATTCTCGATTCCATAGAACATTTATGTCCTATAATTTTTAACAAGATACCAAGTTCTTCCATCACAGAAACAGAAAACTGCAGGCATTATTTCATCCAC
>JANVCH010058747.1:0-11036 GCA_025505405.1 Epizoanthus rinbou
TATTTTGAATTTTGTGACACTCTGACTCAGCATATTTCCTAAATGTCGTAAAAATCCATATATTTGGGCAAATGAACCTTGATGAACCTTTAAAAGTCATAACTAAAGGTTTTGAAGTGCACCGAATCCTTCTCATTGGAAGAAAACAGCTTTATTTGCAGAGAACATTTTTGTCCGCCATCTTGGTGTACTACTTTGGTACACCAAGATGGCCGCCACATACTAATTACAGTAAATGTTTCGAATAATATTTGTCTGATAGCTCGGTTATGGAGTAACCAATTGCTCCAAACTTTCGGACATTTGTATATGTTTACCTGCTCTGTACAAAACATTTAAAATATCGTCCTAATATTAGTTTTTTCTCGGACACCTTTTTATGTGAAAACGACCTCTACTCTACGGTTGACATAGGTATAACTGCAAGAAACTAAAACTTTACATCACTGGCAGACATTTTGCAACTAGCAACTTAGACAAATCTCCAAAATATGAGAATAACTGCTTTCCAGTTCTTTGTGACACAACCATTTACAAATACGCCAAAGATGGACACTTTTATGTCAATGCAAGGCCTACATGTATATGCTAACAAATTTACATGGATAACATAGTTAACAGTTATGCGATGAGGCGGCTTGTCTATGAATTGTTAGTCCATGAGGCGCCTTGCCAAGTGGACTAACTGCTCATAGAAAACAAAGCCGAATCGAATATTCTAGTATTACCTACATGTACAGTTAACCTAATTAAAATTATGAAAATTTAATAATACTCATATCTAAAACACATATGTCTGGGATAGTCTCACTGTTAGTCTAATGATTGGACATGATTATTAAACATAATTTACAAAATAAAGACCGCCTACCAACTATTGCTCCATAGAACTCAACCCTCATGGATATCCAGCCATACCAGGTCCTTGGGCGAATCCTCATATAGCGGGCCGTGATTGGACGAACAAACTTGTGAGTCACAACAATGAATCTTTCATGATTGCCCCTAAACAACTGTAAAAATGAAAACGATGGTTCTAATCAATGTTACGTAAGTGACGATTGATCAGATAATAAATTGTAGACTTGTACGAAAACATCACAATCTCAGGATTACATGTACATTACTGAGATAACTCTATATCTTGTTTGCTAAACATTTCAAACTTATATGACGGTTTATTCGGACACATGTTGCTGGAATACTCCTTAAATGTAATATTATTAATATGTTAACTTTATTTAAGTGTCAATGTATTTAGCTCACGTGAGCCAATTGGGGACACTGGGCATGCGGTTTCATATCTTTATGCGTGACGATGTGTAGGACTAATCACTTGCAGATGTTACAAAAAAGGTAGTATCTTCTCCTCAATGGGTGTTGAAGAAGTGACAGAAACTCTGGTATCATGTCTCCTTGTTACTCTTTCCAGAAAGGCCTGTCTCTTGCCTATTCCACAGATACATGTATGTATTTCCCAATTCCATCTTGGATGGAGAAAGTACTTGAGGAAAATTTCGTCTCTTGGGAATCCTTTTCTATGTATTCTGCAATTCAAATTATGTTTATTCCCATTTACGAATTGCCCAGAGAGAATGTTCTCCAAGTAATGGAATCATATCCATAAACATGCAAGTCCTTGGGGTAAACTGCTTGTACATACCTTAACTTTCTTATTTTCCTTATACGTGATAAATCGATAGCCTTTCTTGCTGTAACTGATGGTGTAGCTCTTTACCCACTGATGAGCATTCTGTCGTCCTTGTGTAGCTACTCGGGTGACTCTGGCCAAGGCACCAAAGTCTACCTTAAGCCACTGATGTCTATCATTTCGCTTGGCACACCAAGCTCCTCCATATCGTCCTTCACGGCGTCTGTGAAGTCTGGCATTCCAAGAACCGCACCAAAAGTTATAGTATGTAGATGCAGTAATCTGTGGGTCGGCAATGTGATGATCTTCTAGGCCCAAAGGCATATCATATCGACCTATAAAAAGATGGAAAGGTTGAATGGATGATGCTGTACCATTCTAAAAGAAGACACTGAACGTTTATGGAAGTCTTTGTGTTCTTGTTAATCAATGTATACTGAATGTATAATAAAATGTTGCCATAAGCTAAGCATAAACAATATTGAAACTGTACATGTTAATAAGGAACACCAAAGACACATTCTTGTCACTTCGTACATACAAATTGTACATTTATCACATGTGAAGATTTATGCTGATACGAACTTCTGTAATCCCATTATAAGACCATAATTTGTAATTGCATTAAAGCTTCAAAACACATTATAAAACGTATTATAAAGTTATTCATAAGCTTTCCAATTCCAATTTGTAATTACGTTATTTATGCTTAGATAAGACATGGCCTGGCTAGATTAGTATGAAATAAAATGTGCATATATGTTTTACTCACCAACGATAGATGTGTGAGTGACACTAGACCAAAATGGAATTTACAGTTATTACAATGTAGGATCTCCGCTACTTACTGTGTGGGCATCCATAAATCTCCAGTCTTATGCATATGCCATGACCCCATCCTCGAGGCACAACACGAATATATCGAGCAAGGATTACAGGATCAATTGCATGTAGTCTAACAGACCGCCTATCATAGTTTCCTTGGAAATTCTGAACAAAACAAAAGTAAGACATTAGAATAACGTCGACCTCGGGAACTTGGCAGCCAAGTGAAACTAGACGGCCTACTTCAGCCAACATTGATTTTACCATACCATAGACAATTGCATAGAAGGTCAACCTTTGTTTAAATTGAGTTCAGTGAGGTGAAAATACATTTGTCTGAATCAGTCCTAAAATAGAACGTGTCAATTGAGAATGTAGTAACTTCTTGCGAAGATTTAATTATGTGCCAAAAAATACAAATAAGATAAAAGGCTACGTTCACACGGTACCGGACGAATTTTCGACCGGTCAAAAATTTGTGCGTTTAGGTGTTCCGTTCACACGGAAACACGCTAATCGTACGAAAATTTAGACGCCTAACCGTTCAACCTGGTTCATCAGTTCCGTGTGAACAAAGCGAAAATATTGAACGGTTCCGTGTGAACAAAATGTCTGGTCAAATTTTCCAGCCGGTCAAAAATTCGTCCGGTACCGTGTGAACGTAGCCTAAGATAACTAAATGGGAAATTCGGTTTATTGTAGACAAGTAGGTAAAAGGAAGACAGGAACTGAACAAGTTAGAATGCTTTTTAGTTCCGTGAAGATTAAACGGGCCAGGATCACAGCCATAGTCTGGCAAGTGTATCTTCCACAATACCATGTAGTTACAATAGCAAGACCTTACGTTTAATAAAATAATATAACAGTTCTCTAACCTTCAATTGAAGGTCTACAAGATACTTGAATTTGATGAGTGCCACACCTTCTAAATAGTCATGGGATTCATAAATTCCGGAATCATAGAACGCAGCTTACGAAATCTAAAAGGTATATATTAAAGATATGCAAAATCCATTTTGCAACTTGACCCACCTGGTTGCTGCCCCAATTACGGACAGTTGCAAAGTTCACCTCATTCTGACTGTACTGCACCCAGTACAATTTCACCCACCGGTTATAATCATATCTCCCCTGGGTGGCAATGCCGGTAACCTTCATTGACCTCCCTAAGTCCACTTGTAACCACTGGTTATGATTATTATGCTTGGAGCACCAGGCAGAGGCCCATCCCTTACGCTGTCTGTGGTGCAGGCGGCCAAATCGTGCTGCATGTCTGTTGTTCCACTCTGATGAGGCTTTCAGAGCACGGTTTTTAATTCGGCCAGATTGCAAACCAATAGGGTAGTTGCAGAAACGGGCTGAAAATACAAATAAATGTAGAGGCATCAGTGAGAACAGATGTTACATAGGTTAATTAATATGTCATTTCATTTGCAGTCTAACTGAAATAATTATAAGGTTGTACATCTGCAGTCAAAAAATGAAATCTAAACATAATGAAATCCAAAAAGCAAAAAATAATGAAATAAGGATGCATTCGTTTGGCACTAATCCGGAATAAGAATAGTCGGAATAAATCAGAATAAGCGTTCGTTTGGGAGCTATTCCTATTCCGGAATACTTGCAATACACTCTGTGTATTCTGTTCCAGGTAGCAGAATGGCCAGAATGTATTCCGTGTATTCCTATTCCGGAATAAGAATATCTCAAATGAATGCGCCCTAGGAGTGAAGTGACACAAGACACAATTGAGAATGTAGTAACTTCTTGCGAAGTTATACATTATGTTCAACTACTTCTGTGTGAATTGTTTTAATGGATTGTACGTGAATAATGCTTCCATGCAAAGCCTTATGCATGTTATATTATGAGGTCTCACCACCAAGTCTCCAAACTCCAGCCATGAACTTTTTCGTCCATAATGTTCCAAAATACCAACATGAAATGGTGTAAAATTGTGTAAAGCCCTATAAAATCGCACTAAGAACCACCTTTCTGAAAAGTGTAAACAATAAAGTAGAAGATCAAAACCTGATTACGGAAGGTGAAACTAAACGTTTAGTAAGTACTTCCACTCTTCCAATCTCCGTCCATATCAAACTATTAGCAGTGTAATGTTGAACGGAATGTGACTCTCACTAAAGTTATTCATTTTTTCTGATGTCTGATGAGAACATGTAGAGGTGCATACATGTACATGAAGCCTACATGTACACCCACCGAAACATCATAAAGAAAACAATTTGGCAATCAATTTTGCAAACTGTATATTTGACTATGGAGCGTTTCAAAAAGAGATAAATGCTGCTATACGATATTTCGGACTAATCCAAAAAGTGAGTAATTAATCACATTCACCTTGTCTCCGAAACAGGCTATTTACGCTGTTTACTACCATACTGGAAATGACAAAAGGACTGGGTATGTCTACCCAATCAATCCCAGAAGGCAATGCTTCAGTTAATGTTTTGTACCACGTGTCATCAAGAGCATGTTGCAAGTTAACTACCTTAAGTTGTACGGTGTACCATTGCTGTCGTCTCCTGCAGCACACTAACTCTAACATTAATTCATTTATTCGTCTTAAAAGATACAATGCAATATAAATTGCATGTTATGGTCAGTTGATACATTTCACTACCAAGCCTTATTCACATGTAATTTGTTGCACACTGTATACAACTTCACACTCACATGTCTTTACGCTGACATTATTTTTAATTACGCTGCTTTGGGAGTTCATGGAAGAAAAATTTACAGGTTTGCAGTTTCGATGCCATATGATGAAATTGTGAAATGATCTTCGCAGTAATATATACGCAATTTAAGCAATTGCGAAAGAAAAGCGCTAGCCTGATGACCACTGTATCATGCAAAAAGTACATTACAACTCCCTACAGCTGAATATAAAGTGTTATCCATTCACACAAACTCGGTTCTTGCAACATTGCTTTCTAGATGGGTAATTAAATGTAATAATAAATAGTAATAGATCACATGATTTAGGGTACTAACCAGGTATACATCCGTACAGCTCCAACCGCAATGCAATATAGCTGTACCATCCTTTGGGGTGGACTCTGATCCAACGAGCAACAAGAGGTGATATGAACCTGTACGTCACTGCAGTATACCTGTCATAATTTCCTGCAAACATCTGATAAATAAATGTACACACTGTTAGTGATAAATATTATATATAGCTTGAGTTTAGATTTCCATATGTTTTGCTACTTTGTACTTTCTTTGTATCATTATTCTATTCCGTGAATATAAAATCAAACTGACTGTTCTCCATTCATGCATAACCTCTTCATTTCGTTCCCCTATCCATTCTTCATCCAGAGTGTTCTTTATTCCAGTAATATATTATGGGTAAAAAGTCTATAATTCCCTTCAACGATTTGGAAACTTTGTTGGCACTAACTTCTTCCATCCCTGAACAAACAGTACAAAACATACCATATTCAACCATTTTCCTAAAGTGACTACATGAACATCATAAATGAAGAACTTGAAACACATTTTAGCAAATCATCAGAAACAAGACGATGATCAGATTGCTAGAAAGTATGTGCCTATCGTTTGACTTAGAAAATGATTTATCAACATACATAAGTAAGCAGATTCTTAGAAATGTCCAGAATTATGTGATCCATATATTCAGTTTGCAATGGCAATTTCTGGCCGAACATCTATACATACTTAAAATACGGATTGCATAAACGTATTGTTTTGTTACTAGGCTATTTCCGGTGTTTCAACTGCATCAATTGCTTCTAAAACATCAAAAACTAATTTAGAATACGAACTGACAAACTGCCGCTGTGTCAGGAAACGGACATATTTTCGCTTTTTACAGACATCATAAATAAAAGTACTAGATAAAAAAAACATATTTCTTTTGCGGTTTCACCTTTTCACTTTTAAGGGAACTTCTAGTTCTGGAGTCTTGATCCAACCCAACATCAGGAAGTCAAAGCTGTTCGAAACTAAGCACTTCTGAAGAAACATTCATGAATTAAACTGAGTTGTCGGTGGAGATGACATTTGTGACGTTTTCAAAAATCTGCTTTTGTCTTAGTATATCGATATTTTATAAGAATGTCAGATATTCTATGACATTATAAGATATTTACCCTTAGTCTGTTATGTTCTGTATAGGATTTAAAGCTTCTTCCACTCCTACTGTAAGAAACCATGTATTTTGTAACCCACTGGTTTGCATCGTATCTGCCCTGTGTAGAAATGCCGGTGATCTTTGTAACCCGTCCAACATCAACCTGCAGCCACTGCTTATGGTCTCGACGGCCTGCAACCCAGGCACCAACTCTACCATGGCCAGAGCGTTGGTTAAGACGAGCTCTATCAGGACCATGGGCATAATTATGCATGCTTGTTGCCGTGAAGGCACTTGGTATGATTCTACCATCTTCTAGACCCATTGGTAGTTTGCAACGACCTATTGGCAAATAGTTTCCAACATACTAAATAACTGAGGTCTAAGAAGCGAACGGAGCTGAACAATCGGAAGAACATGTTATTTTCGTACTCTTCCTACAGTAAACCTTTATTAGAATCAATGCAATCATCCTATCCATTGGTAGAAAAATAAATGGTTAATGTGCGTTCCATCCCATAACCAGAACAAACACGTTTTCTGGAGTATCATCTATTTACATACCTTATTATTTTTGAATGGACTTACATGTAAGCACCCTAAAGTTACTTTGTGGTGTATTGTTAGAACTACACAAATTTGCTACACTAACACGCCAGTGTGCTGCTGTGAGTTTGCAAAGCTTGATAAACGTCTCAGAGCATTGTAACAATTCACGTTGATCAAAATCTAACAGTTGCACCAAAGGAAGAATGATTTCCATAATAATGGTACCTTCAATGCAATATATGTAAGTAACTGAGTGATGTGAAAATTATGTGTGATAAGCACGCATTAAATGTGAGTGGACTGTAAGCAAAATAGTGTAGTACATGTTCGATGTGGCTATAAAAGTTCGTCTAGTTTAAGCAAAGATCACAAACATTAGCCACCCCTCCCCCAATAATAAATTGCCCCCCACCCTCCAAACTCATCCCAAACGTATCAAATGCAGAATTTCCAGAAACAAGCCCACCCAAAATATATCCATTAGCTTGTAATGATATACTAATTAAATGTACTTCAACTTGAAGTAGAATACAAACAATCTGCCCCTTCTATGAAAATAAGATCCCCTGAAAATAGGCTTAAGAAGAAACCTTTTGAATAAACCCTGGGGTTACTATTGGCTGTTCACAGTATATATTCGTGTAATTTATAATGCAATAATGAAAGTTTTAATTATTGTAAATCGGTGTCCATAACTTCTGATCAAATATTAAACAGAATTTTAAACAACAAATATATTTGAAAGAACAATTAGATTACTATATTACAACCTTTTCCCAACCTAAATTATAGTTATCACATGAAATGATAGAACTCACTTATAAAGCATCCATACAATTCCACCCTTAGAGAAATGTGTGACCGCCACCCTCGTGGATGAATACGGAAATATCGTGCTCTGATTGGTCGGGAAAGTGCATGTGACTTCACAGTATTCCTGTCACGGTTTGCCTGGAACGTCTATGGATTAGATTTCACAAAATGCTTAGTTCTAAAGATTGATAGGCCATAAACTGTATTATTTCATTGAGGACAAGAGGTCAAACACAAGAGAAGAAGCATATGATAAATCTACTGCATGAGTATCAAGGCACATACTTTGTAACTTCCACGATACTTGTAATATACAAAATGGAGAGCATCCAAACTGTGCGACACCCAGTATGACGTCACCCACTGGTCAGCATCTTGTCTGCCCTGAGTTGAAATACGCACGATCTTGGATGGCCGGCCAAAGTCCACACGCAACCACTGATAATAATTGTTGTAACCTGCTGACCATGCTCCTTGGTATCTATGGCTCTTGCTTCTGTGAAGCCTTGCTAAGAACGGACCATGATAACGGTCCCACTTCGATGAAGCTGTGATCATTTTGTTGGCAATCTTGCCATTCTGCATTCCCATTGCTCGGTTACATAGTACACCTAAATACAGGCAGACATATTGAGAATTAGCAAACAAGTTCAACAGGTTAACAGAAATACTCATTTGTAGTTTTCAGACATTCTTAAAAAGTACGCTGAAAATCCAACGTTGTTTGTCAGCGATTACGTGTACATCAAATACCGCACTTGTAATTCCCTAAATCTCATTTACCATTACCAACTCTTTTCTGAATTCCAAACAAATTTAAACTTTGTTTGTTTGAAGTTTGCTGTTCCTGCAAGGAGTAATTACTGTTTGCAAAGAAAAAGTCTGTTATACATTTACATATACTTCATCCCATGCTAATTGCTTTGTAAACTCCAATGAGTGTCTAAAAAGACCACATCATCATCCTTGGATGATCTTGCTAGTTTATTGAGTGATCGATGCACTAGGTCATATCATCACAAGATACTTCAATCAATTTTAATGTCCGCACATTTCTAACAAAGTGTCACTTTTCAGACATATCCACATCTGCAGCAGGGTAGTACACCATTGAGTATTCACCTTACCTGTCATGTTGTTATTCAATATTGTAATAAACTGATATGATTATTCACTATAGTAACTAATTATTAACTAACCAAAAGGGGAAAACAACATGCAGTCGGTACCTATAATTGAATTGTACCAACTAAATTGTGATAGACAAACAACTGACTTACCTAATCGACATCCATACAGCTCAAATCTCATGGAGATGTGACTGTACCAGGTTCTGGGATGAATACGGACATAACGAGCTTTGAACGGCCGCACGAATCGATGGGTTACCACAAGGTTCCGCTCATAGTTTCCATGGAATACCTTCAAGAGATTCAAATGTGAAACAAATCATATATGGAAAAAGTACTACAGTATTGGCATATGTACATGTAAGTATTGCATTTTCCTTCTCTTTTTTCTTGCTTTCTCTCTCTTTCTTTATATTATTTACATGGAAATCGGAATGTCCGATATTGGCATTCTGGAAGCCTTAAAATCAGGACAATTCCAATGAAATTGAACGGTTAGCAGGTGTGTACTACATGTTAATGTACAATGTATGTAGTCCAAGGGAGCGAGGGGATGTGGCATACACTATAGTATCGTAGTTTTGCTTCTTCTCTAGGTGGGTACACAAGTAGGCAGTATGATGACTCCTGGACAAAGGCCTATTTGATGTTTCTAAAAATCGATCTTGGAACATCTGATATCTAGAGTACATGTATCAGCATGTAAATAGTACTTATGTAATGTAAGACAGTGACCTCATTCTATTTCCCTGGCCGTGCAGCATCTAACTCAACCCAATATCCTCTCTTCATCACCACTCGGGCAACGTTGATCAAAATCCAGCTTTTTGGCTAAATGTGACGAAAGCTCAGACTGTTTTGTAGTCTCGTTCCAACCAAACTTGTAACTTTAAGTGCCTCTTATTATCTAAGAGCAGCTTTTAAATATGTAACATCCCCTTTTGACCTCACCTTTACTGCTCGTCCACTCTTGTATGGGTAGAACTTATAACCATTTGCACTGAAAGACAAACTATAGCTCTTGACCCACTGATTGGCTTCATATCGACCCTGTGTTGCAATGCCTTTCACTCTTGACATTGTACCAAGATCCACCTGAAGGAAAACAAAGTTAGATCTTAGATCAGATCTTTAGCTTTTGACACTTGCATAAAAGTCTAGAACATTATGACATTGATACCTTCATGAGGTAGCAATACTTTCGCAACTCTAATTACATGTACCATGAGATATTGTACAACTGCAATACCTACATGTAGCTACAGGTAGAACACTGTCAAAGCCTCTGTCATTTCCTAAACATATCTGCAGACATGTTGGTCTGTTATATACATGGCAAGCATCTTCACTGTTTCCATGGAAACTAAGATATGAGTGATATGTTACAGGTATATACAAAATTTAAACTTTCTTAGAAAGTAATTAATTCTTGTAGACCTGTTCTTGTTCTCTAAATGTAAATAGTTTGTTTATTGAAATGCATTTTTTAAAAGCTGCTTCAAATAACTGTGAACTAAGGCAACAAGGAGAATGACAACAAAATGTTTCACCGGTTGAAGAAGTGTGAAAGACAGTTTCTGGCAAAAGAAATTAGATACTTTTTTTTGATGAAGTGAAATAATCTTCGCAGTAATATACATAATTTAAGCAATTGCGAAAGAGAAGCATGAAAACATTTTTCAGGACTACAATGGGATTCGAACTCGTGACCTCTGCGATACAGTAAAAACCCAGGTGTAAGAACCTAAGTTTTTCCAAGTTAGCCTAAATAGGTTCTTATATAAATGGTACTTAACTGGAAAGTTAGGCTATTTAGGTTCTGAAACAGGTTCATATTTTCTAAACAAAAATCATGTTTGTTACTGGTGGGTGTGGCCTGTTTATTTGTATTGTATACATAAAACCTTCTATAAATGCCTCTAATCTAAGCATATTCAGATCCATTATG
>JANVCH010058858.1:0-17579 GCA_025505405.1 Epizoanthus rinbou
ACCGTATTGTTCTTGTTCTCTCCAACCAAAATGGTCGTTAGAAATCAATTAATTTGGATCTTGGATTTTCCCGGAAACGTCTTTCATCGCGCTTTTGACGCTAATTTACTGCTCATTAATCCGTTCCGTGTCAAAAATTATGTGTAGTGTAAATGGGGCTTAAAACCAACAATAAAAAAACACTCTCATCGACTCTCGTCAAATTTGAACATGTTAAAACTCGACGAGAGTCTATCAAAGTGGATAACAGTGACTGCACGAGAATTGGTGCTCAAACCAGAGCAAAAGTTCAAACTTTCTTGCCGCTTCAGTGTTTCTTGTTCCTTTTCCTTGGCTTTCAGTACAGCAACGGGACGTGCCTTGTAAAGAAAAAATGTCTTGGGTTTCACCCGACCTGTAATCTCCATGTCTCTTCTCCGACATTCTTCTACGGTTCTACCCCCACCCTTTAAAATGCCAATCAAATAAGCTCTTTATAATTTCTACTTTTAAACTCAATGAAAATGTATTGGCACCTTCTTGACCGAAATGAAAGGCCACGAGTGTGGAACCAAATGGCTGTTTATGTTTAAGAACCCATAGCCAGTAACGAAGTTTAATTACCTGGTATTATTCGACACTCAACTGACACTCCGGCTATATATATATATATATATATATATATCCCTCTATCGCCTTATCTAATACCGTTGAAGCACCACGCTGAATGACACAAGGGCGGATAATAAAGAAAGCATCCCAAATTTTATGGCGTTCGAATGCCCGTCCTCAATTCTCGTTTTTGGAACAAACTTTTGTCGACATGGTCGAGAAGTTTGCATTTGGCACAAAATATTGAAACCGCCCAAACGGAACAGCTCGAAACATGCTAATAAATTATTGATAACAACAGATCGAGGTAGATTCAACTCGGCAATATTTAGATTCACAAAAATCGGAGGAACGAAATGTGGTTCACATTGGTTTATGTCGGCTATCAATAACAAAAAGAATCCTTCATACCCCCATTCTGTGTTGATAATTTGCAATAACATTGTTCAGGAAAGCATCCTAAACAGGTCAAAACATTATTATTCTCAGTAATATGTCTTTATAATCAGCTGGTATAATCCCGTATTTGTCATCGTTAAGAGTACGAACTAAAGACATCCTTGTGTCAACCATTAACTACAAAGTACAATACATTTTATTAATCCGATCCTTCTAACAGTTTTTCAGAATTAATTTACATTACAATGATTTCAAAAAGTCTATTTACATGTACTTACACTGAAAAGTGCGGTAAAAACTACATTTCTTTCTTGGCCCATCTTTTGAATTCAACGAGACTAGCGGAATTTTTTGTGGTTTTAGTTAAAGAATTAAAAGACTTAAGAACATGATAAAAGAAGCAACGCTGAGTAGTTTTGGTTCGGCAGAAAGGTACATTGAGATCACGACTGTGTCGTGTACTGTAACTGTGAATACTGGAGCGAGTTGATAATTTGGTAGAAAGATTGTATTTAGAACTGTATTTAGAACTGTATTTGGACCAGCAACTTAATAGAAGATTACCAGGCTTTTAGTCGTCCTAACAACACCCCGAGGGGATACTTTAAGTAGCAACCTACTGGCTAATCCAATAAATTTCTAGGGCCCTGGTAAGGTTCGAAAATTTGTCTTCTTCCCTAATTTGTCCTACGTCAACCATGCGTTTGTTATAACCAACAGAAACTGTTTCTTTTGAAGACATATCCCGACGAAGCTGCAAACCCAAAAGCGACAAATGATAAAACCATACATACATACAGATAAATAGGACCAGCTCTTCGAAGGTAATTCGAATCGGAAATATGGCCGGTGTTAAGGCTGTTAATGCATCGCAATGACAGTGATTGTAAAGGACTACCGGCAACTTTTTTTGGTACCAAGTATCCAACCGGTAACACGGCGATACATTATCTTATTTAACACTATAGTGTGTAATATGACTGGATATTTTTATGAATGTTACGGTATTTTGACCATGTAGGCCGAGGTATGATAGAAATGACACAGATTTTCCGATCTGCCAAATATTTCCGGAGATCTTCTAAAGTTTTCCAAAAATGTTCAGAAAACGTTTGGAAATAATCTAGTAAAGATTTCCAACTACGTTTCGAACTATATTTGAGACAATTTTAAGATCTACAAAGATGTCCGAATGTGTTACAAACATTTCATCCAGTGTTCCAGAGATTTTCCAACGATTTCCGAACATATCTATCCGAAACGTATTGTCAAAGTTTTATTGTCATGTAAGGCCGTATGCAGTACACTTAAGCCCTAGAGCTGTGTTTGTTTGGACCAGTTTTTTTACATCGGATTTTCTTAAACGTGCAAACTATGTTTCCGTGTAATCTCTGTATTATCATGCATAACTGTTAGACTACGCATAGCTGATAATTTTGTAGCTAATACTTCGGCCGAACCCAAACGAATTGAGATCGGGGCGTAGTGAGTCTACAAACAGGCTACTATCAGTCATCACCCCCACCCAAATCATATTGCCCATCTGTGAAGTGGATACACGAAAATACACCACCATGTTAGGAGAAACAATTTTTCTGCAAGTGAAGGGTCGTTGATGGAATGATAGTATCAGTAGTTAGCCATTTAGAGATTTTAGTCTCTTACTCACTTTTAGCAGTTAGTGTTTCGTTCTTATTTATTTTAATTTGTGGAACATCTTTAAACTAGCAGTAGTGCTAAGCTATGTGTCTTTCACGTTTACTAAAGTATTGTATTGTATCGTATATCGTATCGTATATCATATCGTATATCGTATCGTATATCGTATCGTATATCGTATCGTATATCATATCGTAGTGCAGTGCAGTGTAGAATAACTGATATAGTCATGAGCTTCAGAAGTTGCATTGGTTGTGAAAAGCGAAATAGAAAATATATAATACTGTCTATAAAAGCAGAATATTTACAGCGGTAAGCTCGGCAAGGGACTGATACCGGCCCTCTAATGTGTACCGATATGCTTCTTTAAACCACAATATAAGATTATTTTTGGGAATTTGACAACGTTTCCTTGTTTTAAATACTAATAGAAATAATAGGGGAAATGCATATATGAAGACAAAAGAAAAACCGAGGAACCTACCTAGAAAATCCCCTTTATCTTATTATGTACAAAAAAGGAAACGAAAGCCCTTAATTCGCTTAATTTTATCTTGTTTGTGCCGAAATCTGACCAAAGCCAGGGATGCATAGTTTGTTGGATCGACATTGTTATAAGCAACGAAATTAGATAAATTCCAAGAGCGCTCAAGACCGCAATAGTTTTACCAGCCATTATCACGTATATACAATAATACATTGAAAATACGTTGTTTATTAATAAGTCAAAAACTACTTATATTTAACAAGCAATTTACATACCAGCCGGAAATAAAACAGTACTGATGGGTTACTCTTGTCCAGTTGGAACAATTATTAAAGCTAAATATAACTTTAAGGTTTTATAAAAAGGTCTACTTTCGAGTCTTAAAAGTCTTCTGATTACGTACAAATGACCTAATAATGATTTCTAATAAACTCGCGAGTGGGTTGTCGCGTCTGAGCTGCTAGTAGCTGTGATACAAAATCAATATTCCGACAAAGACGTCAGCCGTAAAATAAGGCCAATATCTAGCATTACAAATACCTATCTATAACATTTGTTGTTTTCTTTGCTTATGCAAATAATGACTTTACTTTGAGTTTAGTGCAGCTTTTCAGACATTTTATCGGACTGATTGGTTACTCATCAGTTGGCCATCATATCCCGGTTCTGTGTGAAGTTGCAAGGTTATCAGATCACGCCTTGCGCTGCTGTAGGACAATTTTGGCAAGACCAAAGATCTAAGATTTGAACCACTTGACCAAACCCATAAAATTGCCATATTTATTTTGCACATCTTAAGGAGTATTTATAAACTAAAAGATTCAAAACTTTCTATTATTTTCCACCAAACCTAACTTTTGAACCAATTGGCCAAACTCACATGACCATTTTACAACTTTTGAAGAGTAGAAGTGTTTGGTGTTACTCATTTCTTACTTTTGAACCAGTTGACACAAACCCATAACATGACCATTCATTTTACATCTCTTGAAGAGTAGAAGTGTTTGGTGTTACTCATTTCTTAATTCCCACCCAGCCTAACGTTTGAATCAGTTGACACAAACCCATAATATGACCATTCATTTTACATCTCTTGAAGAGTAGAAGTGTTTAGTGTTACTCATTTCTTACAACTGAAGATTTGAAAATTCCCACCAAGCCAAACCTTTAAACCAGCTAACAAAAACACACGATACAACCATTCATTTTACAACTAGTAGAAGATAAATGCTAATATACATTTTATAACACAAACAGTTGATGAAATCTATTTCTATTTTTGCCTGATCTGAATTTACAATAAGCAATAATTCTAGTCTTGTGTGTACTTTTTTGAAATGAACTTTGGGGCAGTCTGGAGTTAAACACAGACGTACCTGTCGTTGTTTAGCTCAATGTCATGTTTCTGTGTGTGCATATGTTATATAAGTCCTTGTCTTTCTGTTCTGAGCACGGCCAGAATTGTTCTATATTTTACATAGTAAATACTTCAGCTTGATCTGATCAATACATCAAGCATTAACGATTGTGACATGTTATACTTGGAAGCATGCTCCTCAAATAACGCGGTAAACTATACTAGAATTTCGCATCCCTTAAATTCTGTAAAGTTGGGCCAAATGTCATCAAATAGGCAACTAAATTTAATAAAAGCGTTCTAAAATGCCAAACAGAACATGTGATTTAGAGGCAAAGTGCATGATGGCGCAGATCAATGTTAATGATTAATCTCAGCTTAAACTTCAAGGGACTTGTCTAATTCTAACTTTATAAATTTCAGCTCTCTTAAAGAAACATTGTCTTCTATAGCGTTATTAAGTCACTTCTGAAAGGAAAACTGAGTCTAACTCTTGACCAAAAACTTCGTTAGTAGTCAAAATATGTGAGTATTAGCATTTGCAGTGTTTATCTTTCAGCTTCTGGCTATCAATGTTGCCGATACTGTACTATAACGACTGTCAGTTAGCTGTTAGTCATGTTAGTAAGGTTACTAGTTCACTGAGTCACACAGGTAAACCCTTTGAGTCCTAAGAATGTCTTCTGAAACTTTAAACGCTTTTTTAACTTCTCAACACTTGGTAAAAAATGCAAAGTGTGGTCCTGGATGGATGCACTTTGAGAGAGCAATTTTCTGAGTTTTATCTTTTTCCCTTAAATTTATTTTGTATGATGTATAAAACTAGCCAAAACATTGACTAAATTGATTTCTTAGGTCTTAAAACGTTTGTCCCAAAACAGTGATTACTGCTTTTGTTAGTTTCGTAACGTCATTACTACTCTTAGCATTTTAAGCGATCTTTGAAGCTTCGTCAGTTCTCATTTTGAAGAGGAAGCAAATTGCTGACTATATATATCGAAATTAAAAAAATACGCAAATCTTCTGCTATGATAATACAGTTTGTTACTAAATTTAAGTCTTTAAGATTTAATATCACTTTTAATTCTAATTATAAATTTGTAAACGTTAGGATCCCAAAATGGATCTATTATATACAAAAAGTGGATACCAGAAAATGTTTTAAATATTTATCCTGCTGAACTTGCACTCACCAAAATTTCCAATTTTTATCAAAACATTTAACTCTTTAAAATTAAAAGATAAATAATACCAAACGTTTCTATCCTTCAAGAGATGCAAAATGAATGGTCAAGTTATTGGATTTTGTTAGCTGGTTCAAAATTTAGGAGTTCAAAATTTAGGAGTTTTATAGATTAGCAAAACTGCCAACCAGTTGGGTTAATTTGGTTACTCGAATTTGAGAACTAGTCGAGAAGCACTAAAACTTTACTCTGTAAAAGTAGAAGAGTTAAACAAAATAAAAACTACATACTCAGTAGATACTTTATATACATGGATTCACAAATTGTAACCCTTTACCTAGCTTGGTCTATTCAAAATTGTTGCTTGTTCTATTCTCTCTTCAGTCCAATTTGATCAGGTACAGATTTTAAACACCCTACTCCTAACTCGATCGGGCGAATCTATCAGTACTAAGCTATACACTACATTTCTTCCCGCAGTTATTTCAATCTGCGTTGTACTTTAACCTCTTTGTATTTTATAACCATTGTTTGTTGGTTGTTAAAATATATAATTCTTTATAGTGTCACATTTTGTTGACGAATGTCTCTTTTGAAATGGTATTACGTCGGCAAGTTAGTGATTGTATTTAAAGTTTCTTTGTATGTAGATCTCAAGAGCTGCCACACTATGCATGGAGAGCGTCTTTTACGATCTTCGAGTCTCTTCTTTGTCTAACGCCTTGTTTCGCTGTACTCTAACCGCCTCTTTCATTGTCTTGTATCACGATCAGTTTTTCAGTGCTTTTTGCTGGCAAACCTATATACAAGCTTGCTTCGTGGTTTGGTTAGGATTCCTTTGGCGATGTAGGTACGGAGAGAGCGTGCAAAGTTCTCATATTTCATGTGCGGTTTATTTCTTCGCGTTCCCCACATCCGGGCCACTTCACCTGAATTCAGGAACTTGAACACTCCTCTCTCTTTGTCTAACCACTCTATCATGTAATTGTACTTCTCTGGATTATTCAGCAACTCGATAAGGAACTGGCAAAGCCGAGGGCGACCAGACTTAAATGTGGTTTTACCCTTGCGCGGTTCTTTAGCTATTTCTGAACGCTGTGTAAACGGTTTAAAGTCGCTTGTAGGAGTGGCGTTGCTTCGCTTGAGACTGTTTGTCCAGGTAAAATCTTCGCTGGAGGCCGGTGAAAATGTGTTTATATCTGCCATCAAATCGTCTGGTTCACTACAGTTCTCTTTCTCGCTGTCAATGCTTTTCTTTTCCTCATATTCCCCGAGATAAGAGTCGTTGTAGAGTTGATCGGAAAACCCGCTGTTGCGTATCAAAGCAGGCGGTGTACTGCTGTATTGCCCTTTCTCGAGGTCGAAAATGCTTTCGAACGATTCTGGTTCAGGGACGACGTGAGTATCATTGAACACTTGATGTGGATGGTGGACTGGAGGTGCGGCTCTGTATGAACATTCCTGAGGAGGACGAAACTCATGACTCTCAGACTTGACCTGTGTCTGTGAACAAGCATTTTGGGTTTTCTGAATGAGCATTTCGTCTGCATCTTGTTCAGTTTTTATATGTGTAGCCGCCATTGTGGTGAACCACCTTGAATTCTCTGATCTTTCGTGTTCCAGCTCCAGCCTAATTTGCTCGCGATACGCGTCGCGTCCAAAGAAAGGATCTCCACGAGACTGACTTTGATCAGCTAACTGCATACTGTAGCGCAGCCACTCGGAGACATCGGGGCTGATTTGGAAGTTTCCTGGCATATTGTATGCGAACGTACACGGACCAGTGCCTGCTGGCTCGGCCTTCTTCATCTTGAGTAGCAAATTTGGTTCACTAGCATACATCCTCACTGTTTAGGAAAAGTAAAACAAATTGTAAATCTTTTGTTCGCAATTTTATAGATTCATCATTTTAGAAAGCTAAATGGCGGCAAATTAGCATCCACCTGAAACGTTGATCCGTTTATCATTTCTTAAACCATAAATAGTCTTAATTTTAAGCGCTTTCGCACTGTGAATGACCAAGTTGTTCTTTCCGTGGGTCGATGGGTGTTGACGAAATGTCGAATTTAATTACTAACAAGATAAATGCAAGTCAGGGAAGATACAATGGGGTACTTAGGATCAGGAAATGCAATATAGTCAAGCAGGTATGAACAAGCTGTTGTAACTCAAACTTTCAAGGAAGTAGAATTAAAAGTTTGGTGAGGTGAAATAAAGAACTTTATTTCGAGACAAAATTGGAGCCGTAGAGATAGAAACAGAGATTCGGAGATCTATTAAGACACTGAGCTACAGGACAGGAAGTCGGAGATACCAAAACAAAGGCAAAGAAATATGTACAGTAGCAGGTCACAGGCTAAGATGTGCGAGCGTCTAATGAAACCCATTTTCAATATTGTGGCAACGGTTTTTGCCATCGTAAAGATATTTGTCCTCCCCAAACAACCTGAAGTAGGCTATCTTTGTTCTCTTCTACACCGATTTTAGTTCGAATGGCATGCGTTTCGTAAGGCCGAGAAACAAAAAAAGGTCAATAAACACATTAACAAACAAAGGCGATATTAATCTGGCATTTTCTTTAACTCTACTTCACCAATTACACATTGTGTTGGACCAGCAAAGAAACCACGTGCTTTCTGCATGACTCTAAGGCCACTTAGAATCAAAACGGCCGCTTTTAAATTCCAGAGAAAGTACTTAAGTTAGAGCTTATAATGAGCCAACGCTTTGTATTTTTATTTCTTATAGAGTCTACAACGCATATCATTCCCCGAGGCAACATTATGGGTTAAATGTTGGTGATGGTTTTCTCGTTGAAAACGATAGCTGGTGAATGATATACATGGGGCCATCTTGATCTAAGTTTAGACACCTAAGTTTCAGCAAATTCATTAAAAAAGAAAAGTGAAGCGAAGAAAGGTGAAGTTCGCGCAAACTTATTGTTATTCAGACTTCGTCACAGAACGTTTTGGGGCTAACGAGGCAGTTCTATATTCATGTATTTGTAGTCAGATTTCTTGAAAAGCTAGATCCATTACTTTGTATTGTATCTATACTTTTATAGAATATTACAAACAGTACCGTGGTTGCCTGTTTCCGTATAAAGCCTTTGATACTGACGTACGTAGATACTCAAGGAGTTTCGAAGCTGTTGTCGCACATATGGGTTAAGCTTAACCCGGGGTTAAAATTTTAACCTGCTATTTGGTTTACTTCTTTGTAGACTGATTTGGGCTGACACGTTGGACTCATATAATTTAGTTTCCGAGTTACTTCAAGACTACTTAGTAGGCACCGTTTTACATATTCATAGATGAAGAAATGTCCATTTGAAATCTGGCCTAACTCTAGGGTAAAGTTAACCTACTTTCGAACAACTGGGCCCAGTTGTTGAAACCATAAAAAAACTAGAAATTTAATAACAAGAGGTTTGTGTTTAGTAACAATTATTACGCACATTGGATGTGACCAAGGGCAGCTAGGAAGCCCTGTTACCCCTGCCCCCACGGGCTGCTAGGAAGTCCTGTTACCCCTGCCCCCAAGCGCTACAAGGACTGCCTGTTACCCTTGCCCCCACGGGCTGCTAGGAAGGCCTGTTACCCCTGCCCCCAAGTGCTACAAGGACAACCTGTTACCCTTGCCCCCATGGGCTACTAGGAAGTCCTGCTGCTAGGAAGGCATGTTACCCCTGCCCCCAAGCGCTACAAGGATGGCCTGTTACCCTTGCCCCGAAAAAGCTCAGTGCTAGGCCTGTTTCAATGTCCAACACATGTCCTGAAAATGTGGTTATTGGGAGGATGACTGATTCCAAGTTCGTCCTAAACAGTTGGCTTTTGAGGGTGCAAGAACTGAGAAAAAAACAGGTAGATCCATTTTGGAACATATTTATGTCCTCAAAAGTTGGCTGTTTTGACAGTTGGTATCATAATTTGATGAAAATTGTTGAATTTTTTTATCGAAATGAAATGAAAAGACAGACCTGGTACCAAATATTTGCTAGAACCTAGAAGCAGAGTATGTCTGGGTTCTAAAAAAAATTTAACTAGTTTTTAGGCCGACAGTAGGTTTATAATTGCGCGGTTTCCTGAATATTTTCCAAACAATGCGTGAGGTTTATTGCATTTATTCAGTATAATTTATTTTAAACAATATATGTACTACAGTTCTGGCCCCGGTTGTTCAAAGCCAGTGAATAGTGCTATCCAGCGGATAAATCCTTATTCTGTGGATAAGTTTTATTTAGCTTATTTTATCCACTAAATAACAAAGGATTTATCCGTGAGATAGTGCTATCCACTCTTCGAACAACCGGGCCCTGATCCGTGCTTATTTCATTACACATACAAAGACCAAACAGACCCAATCAAACTGTAAGTTACGAATATTACTATAGAGATAAAAACTAGCGTACCCGCATTCCACTTGGTCCGGTAGGTCCGACGGCTCCACTAGCTCCGGTAGCACCCTACAAGATCAAATGACAAGGAAGGTTAACAAGACACAACTTACAATACGCTGTCAGCTGAACACTCTCCTACTCAATTCACTACAAGCGTATTTCAAAATGGCTTCTGTCAAACAGTTCTCAAATATCTAGTTGTTTGTATTTACTACGATCAATTTGTGAATTCTTCCAATCGATATAGCACATTGCATCAGCGGCGCTTGTTGCATAACTAGCAGTATCTGCATGCAAAAGTTTGATAACAGTTCAATAAAATGGGCAATACTGAACACCATAATTATTAACATATTAATGGTCTTTTGCGAGATAAATCATCCTGAGATCTGAGTGTTCCATGTTCGTCATACAATAAGGGCATTTACAAGACAAAATGTCACATGACTTTGAAACTCTTGAGACAGACATGGGACATGTAAAAGTACTCGGATCATACGAACTATTTTGCAAATCGCCTTACATTTTTGGAGCATCTTGCTCCAAGTGTGTCACTGAACACTACACACAGACGGCCATAACAGACAAACAATAAGCCACTTACCGTTATACCAACGTCACCAGCTTCACCTGGTAGTCCGTCACGGCCATTCAGACCCTATGTACAGCACAGTAACAGTTGGGTTAAGCAAAGCCAAATTGGAGTGGGTTGCTTGGTTAGGACCTGTTTACATGGACAAGGGTCACCCCCTGTCTTTTTAACTTTATTTAAAAATAATAATTTAAATATATTTAAAATAATATCAATAAATTATATTCCTTGCAGTAACTTAATTTAGATTACATTTGATACAAGTTAATTAAAGATTATTATTACAATTTTGATTATGATTATGACTATGACTATGACTATGACTATGACTTTGATTATGATTATGATTATGATTATGATTATGATTATGATTATTATGATTATTATTACTATTATCATTATAATTATGATTATCGTTATCGTTATCGTTATGATTATTATTGATTATTATTATTATAAGTTCAAATTAATAAAATATAGCACTTTACATGATTATTGAAGGTGACAAAAGAATGCAACTGAATAGAGCATACTAATTCCTAATTTTAAAACCTAATACTAAAAGATCAGTGCTGTAAAAAGTCAGATTAAAAATCGTTTAAATTGTGGATATGGTACATTGCTACATACCCCCAATCCAGCTCCACCTCTGCTTCCTGGCGCACCCCTGTCTCCCACTGCTCCCTGTATTGGACAGAATACAAATAATTGAAATCAGCTTTCATTGCCTGTGAAGGTTGGTATGCACAGTCATACACAGCAAGTGTCACCTTGTTGAATGCTCCATACACTGCTTACATGTACAAAGTATTTGATAGGGATATTAAACATTTTGGCCCTGTACACAAAGGTGCTATGTCATGGTTCTCATGGCATTCTATGTAATGTACAAAACTGTGCACAAATCAAAGGAAATATCAATATAAACAGGTTACTGTTGTACAAAAACACAACAGAGATGATGATAATAGGGTTTTGCAAAATTGCCCTCCATATGATTTCCATATCATATCTTGACCTTCCCATATCATTTCCATATATTTTGTTTGGTAAGGGAAGCCATAAAAGAACGTGGATCGGATTAGAATATGAGAATATTATAATTATTACAATTGTGTTTCTTGTACAGTATATCATAGACACTTGTTATTTTCACATAATTCGGTTCATCTATCATTTCTTGTTATGCTGTTACTGTATATTGGCTGTTAAGGGGTTTCCTGCAAATAACTGCAACATAGGCCTAGTTTATACGTCGCTATACAGACGAAAATGATTCAGACAAATTTAATCCAAGCAATTATTAAATTAATTTGTCTGATAAGCATCTGTAGATTGATGTCCAAATCGAATTGTACATGTAACTGTCTGTAGAATTAAATTTGTGTCCAACATTTTATCCGTCTGATTTTAGACGTCACTCTGCAGACGTATCGAATTAAATGCATAGTGTTAGGGTTATTGTAATTTTGTTGTTCTAAAGTATCATACATGTACAATGTAGTTTATGATCTTGAGCCTGTGGTGATATTCTCTTCCACATCGCATGCACACAAGAAACGGCATAACCAGCATTTTCCAATTAATTTGTCTGAATTAAATTCTTCGTATAAGTCAGAGCCATAGACAGTTAACGTCATCTACATGTAACAGACAAAAAAAATATGAATTAAATTTGTTTCAATTACTTTCGTCTGGAAAGCGATGTATTAACTACGCCATAACATCTGTGAAATGTGACATAACCTTCCGGTATTTTGGATCTATATAAATATATGTCATATATATATATTATGCAGTGCTTATCAACCAATTAACTGTACTGCAGACCAACAATGCTCAGTTTGGATGCAACATCATAGCCACCATGTTGGTGTGCAATATCAGTTTGCAAATGAGAAAATGACTGAACTTTTGGTTTCATGGCAGGATTCAACTACTTCTTTTTATTGTGTTCTCTTCTGCTGTGAGCTGATAAGGGCTTCATAGATACCAGTGAGCATAACAATCATTATATATCGGTGATCAGCTGGCAGAAAGAAAAAAGAGCCACACACACACACACACGCATGCACCCACGCACGCACGCATGCATGCACGCACGCACGCACACACACACACAAAGACATACACAGTAACTTCTTATCTAAACAACAGACCTTCGCTCCTCGTGTACCAGTGGGGCCAGGGCGACCCTGAGCGCCAAGTGATCCCTGATTAAGAAATGATAATATTAGTACTTAATAATAATAAAAATTAATAGTAAATTGTAAAAGATCAATAACGATATACATGTACAGTAATCGTATATCTAAACAAACAAATTTCACTATACAATATAATAAAATTTATGTGGAGTAATGCAGTGGGTACATGTAACTGAGTTATCATACAGCAACCAACATGTCTGCATTCTGATTGGCTGAGAGAAGTACTGTTCATTTAAGATCACAGCGCAATTTTTTAAATCAAGTGCTGACAAAAGTGAAATCAATCACTTATCAGCTGGCCAAGAAAGCATGGGTCAATCAGATTAATCTTTGTTTTCTGTTTTATTTGTTCCTGCACAGAACTTCAAAATTCACAAATTTAATTGAACTCACTGCGCTCGTGCAATTTGGTTAGACTTTGAAACATTCACTCATTCTGGTTATGTCAAATTATTATAATTTATTACATGTACATAATAATATTTTGTCCTCGTTTTGATTGGTACATGTAGAGCAAACAATACGTCATCAGCAAATAACTGTTTGCTAATGCACATTCAGTGTCAACAATTATCGATTGCTTGCCACTGACAAAACATAATATTTGCTCAACTCCCTTCAAATAATGTTAACTGTCTGCCTCTGTCTGTTTCTCGTGGATTGTTTCAACCTAATCATTTGATGACAACATCCATTGGTAGGTATTTCAAAAATATCTTCTTGTTCATTTATTCCAAATTGCACGAGTTCCAAATCATGTGATTACATGTACCAATACAAAGTTAATCCTAAAAGATAAATATGATGTGAAAATGCTTACACCGGGACCTGCTGAGCCAGGGGGGCCAATCGAACCAGGTTCTCCTACATCTCCCTGTAAAAACAATGGCAAGAACACAATGAAGATAAACATTCATAAAACGTTATTTTCCTTGCCAGTTACGCCAAAACACGAGGAAAAATGATATTTACATTTCCCTGTAATAAACGGCCGTTTTCAATTCCTGCATTTTGGCTCTTAGGTCCATCTAGTTCCGTTTCACACGCCAAATTTCTGTCATGTCAGATTCAATTGAATTGAAAAGTCAGGCAGCTGATTCAACACCGATATTAATTGAGGCAGTTGATTCAAACACTAGCTCAGCAGCACTTAAAGGACACAATTAATGGTTTCGACTGATGTGCATGCGTAATGAATTTATTTCCTTTTAACATAACTTACCATAATGCACGACGTTAACTAGACACATCAGAAATTCATACATGTACTTGAATCAGAGTCGACTTTAAATTCTGCTGAAGTTGTCCAATTAAATTATCTGGATGAATTCAATTCAACTTGCCATATTTAATTCGACTCTGCAGCAATTTTTGTTTAGGTGTTTCAACCCGACCTTACTTTCGTACAGCTTCCACAGTCAAACCATTATATAAGGACCACTGACACAGTCCAGTCAAAACAGATCTAATCCCCCCCAAAAATTGGGCTCCAGAAACAAGATAATATAAGTTCCTCCCACCACAAGTTTGCCACTTCACCCCAGTCAACGGCCACTAACGTGCCAACATGTCTTAGAAAATTTGAGACACCGCTATTCAACATAATCTCTTTGGTGAGACTCTTGAATTAGGAAAGTGCACATTATTTCGGAATTGTTTATTGGAATAATAGGCCCAGTTGTTGCTACCTTGTATATATTATGTGCTGGAAATTGGTAAGGAGTAAGCAAATTGGCAATGACATCATCAAAAGTCCAGCTTATAACACATGTGCATATCCTGCACCTTCTACACTATTGAGAGTTTTAGTTTTTCTTGTCAGTTTTTTTATCAAGACTGCCTTCGGGGAAATAGTTTTGAAAATGCTAACACTACTGTCCTTGATAATCTGTAAGGGTCAGCGTGTTTGTGGGTTTTGCTGCAACTCTGGATTGATTACTAATATAACTATTATTAGTATAAACCTGACAAGTGATTAGCACTTTTCAAGTGCTCTGATTGGTCAATAAAAGGTGACTATCCACCATTAGCATATACCCAACAAGTGAATAGTGTTTTTCGCGCGCTGTGATTGGTTCACTAACCAGTGAATATCCTGGATATTCACTGATTAGTGATCGTGAGCGCGCGCGGCTGCTTGGCTTTGGACGAAAAATAATTTTATCCGATTAAAATTGATATTTTTTAGAGCCTGTTTCTCACTGATTCACTGGTTGGTTATATGCTAACGTTATTATTCACCTCAGTGAAAGCCGCCTCCACTTCGGTGAATAATTACTCGCTATTCCGAGCTCGCATGAGTGCACACTAAATGACGAAATGGCGTCGAGGCGTCGAGGCGGTACGTACTATTTTATTTCATGTTCGAATTTTTTACGTGCCGAATCAATTCTAACAAGATAGACAGTTTATAAACTAAAGATGGTTCATGAAAGTTTGATGTTTAAACCAACGACCATCTTTTGTCAAAAGTTCAGCAGGTCCTGTCAAACTTTCCACAGAACTTTGACCAGTCCAATATATTTGATTTAAACGCCGAACTTCTCATAAATTTAATTCTGGTATTAAATTTGGCACGTGAGAATTACAATACAAAGCGCGCCTCACAAGACGAATTCAAAGTTACTTCCGTGCTTTAAAAAAACAGTTGTTTTCCATTTTTAAGGCGTGACTGAATTGTACAGCTGATAACCATCGGCTGTGGAACCAAATAAATGTTTAAAATTGAACGGCCAGAGGTTAGATACAATAACAGTCGTTATACTTACCGGTTGGCCAGTAATACTCCGTGAAATCCAGGACTTTTGACCTCTGTGCTGTTACTGTCAGTATCGCCAAGGCCAAGTCTGCTTCACCAGTCAGGATTTCATTAATCATTCCATTCCATGTGTTGCTGGGGGACCCTACGAGTGAACCGTACTTTCCATCTTTCACCTAAAGGTGTAAAGAAGCATGCACTTCTCGTTTAGGTGGAACAGCGTAGAATACAGTGTAGATTACACACACTAACAATCTATAACGATCTACAAAATATATTAGACAGTAGTAGGAATAACATTCCTCAAAGATGTACTTCTCTTATCGAGATAACGAATTAAGACACCCAAACCCTCTCCGTCAACTACAGTGCAAGAACAAAACCTCGGGGTTCAGTAGTAGGAATAATATTTTCCAAAGATGTGCTTCTCTTATCAAGACAATGAAATAAGACCCCTAAACCCTCTCCGTCAACTAGAGTGCAAGAACAACACCTCGGGGTTCAGTAGTAGGGACAATATTTTCCAAAGATGTACTTCTCTTATCAAGACAATGAATTAAGACACCCAAACCCTCTCCGTCAGCTACAGTGCAAGAACAACACCTCTGGGTTCAGTAGTAGGAATAATATTTTCCAAAGATGTGCTTCTCATCAAGACAATGAATTAAGATACCCAAGCCCTCTCCGTCAGCTAGAGTGCAAGAACAACACCTCGGGGTTCAGTAGTAGGAACAATATTTTCCAAAGATGTGCTTCTCATCAAGACAATGAATTAAGACTCCCAAACCCTCTCCGTCAACTACAGTGCAAGAACAACACCTCGGGGTTCAGTAGTAGGAACAATAGTTTCCAAAGATGTGCTTCTCATCAAGACAATGAAATAAGACTCCCAAACCCTCTCCGTCATCTACAGATCAGTGCAAGAACAAAACCTTGGGAAGAAATACAAATAACAATCCTAATACTTCTCTTATCCAGACTTTCGGGACTGATAATCCCCCTACTAAGAGTAGGAAATATAACATTTCTCAAAGATGTAGACGTTCTCTTATCAAGACATTCGAGACTGCTTAACATTTTCCGTCAACTAAAGTACAATAGCAACACTTTAAAATACTGTTTTTATGGCGTAGCTATAGTAACATGAAACAATCTCCTCTTGTTCCCTGTTCCATTTTCTCAATTTTTAAATATCTTGTCATGCCACCGATATAATTTACTGTTAAGATTGTTCTTAATAGCATATATGTTTCTAGCTAGCTTATGGTGCTTAATCCAAAACTATCTCTATATTTTATCTTCTATTATAGTTCTTGCAACTGCTCAGGAGTACTTTCAGTTAAAGGTCCTGTGGAGCATTTTCATTGTCTCTGTTGATCAGCTTTCTAGTGCAAAATGTATTGGATGTATAAGTACATTTTGCATAACCTTTGTTATTACATTTGGCCCGGTTGGGAGATATCCTAGTACAGAAAAATAAATTTTGTTTCAGCGGTGGTGGCCCGGATTACGTGGATCCCACGTCCCCTGGGAGAAGTCACTGCTTTTTTCGTACTTTGTTTCCATGTTCTTTTTGCCTGTGCTGTCTCCAGTGTTGCCCACCTAGAAATGACTCTTACCCCTCAGTTGGGTCCCTAGAGAGGTAACATCATTTTTCGTTTCCCCGGACGAAAGCCCAAAGTGTGACCATTCAAATGAAAGCTCTTGATGAGTCCATTCTAATGGTGGTATTGGTTTGTAATTGTGAACCAGTGGACAAAAACCCAAAGTGTAACCACTCAAATGAAAGCTCTTGATGAGTACATTCTGATGATGGTATTGGTTTGTAATTGTGAACCAGTGGACAAAAACCCAAAGTGTAACCATTCAAATGAAAGCTCTTGATGAGTACATTCTGATGATGGTATTGGTTTGTAATTGTGAACCAGTGGACAAAAACCCAA
>JANVCH010058859.1:0-11036 GCA_025505405.1 Epizoanthus rinbou
CTCGCCGTGTTTTGACGTCATTTGAACATCTATTAGTGAACAGACGCACGGAAAATGGAATCTATTTGTTAAACAATTATTCCCCTCAGTGTAAATATCCACCATTAGTCACCTCCACTTTGGGGAATAATTGTTAACTATTCCGAGCTCGCATGAGTGTACACTAATTTACAATGTGGCGTCGAGATCTCCCAGAAAAAGGCCACGCCAATTCCTGTCAATAAAATTTGCCTTGGGTGTTTTTCGAGGTAAGTTTTTATCGCCTGGTTTAAATAATATACCTCACTTTAGCAGCGAAAATAAACTTCATTGAAGTAATTCAAAATTACCACGAGATCTCGCGCGTCTTGTAATGCGCGGGAACAGTTGTGTTGGATCGAGCGTGTTTTATCCTGATCAATTGTGTTGATTCAAGAAAATTTGGAGTACGTATATACTATTTTAAAAGAAAATGAAATTGGTATTTTCAGCCAGTCGCTGATTTGGTATTTGCTAACACAATTATTCTCCTCGGTGTCGATAAGCAGCAAGTATATTCACCTCGCCGCATTCACGGCTCGATGAATGCCCTATGGTACTCGCCTCCACTTCGGAGATTTTAAAATTGTTCTCTATTCATCTCTGGAATTTACGCCTCTTGATAAAAACCCCAGGATTTGTTGTGTACTACAACAACAAATCAAAGACGCTTCCAATGAAATAATTCACTTCTATTATTTTGATCCTTGTTGATAGGTGAACGGCCGTTCAAGTGTCCGTTTGAGGGTTGTAACCGAGCCTTCACCACCTCCAACATTCGCAAAGTTCACATCCGCACCCACACTGGCGAGAGGCCATATGTGTGTGAACACCCGTCGTGTGGGAGATCTTTTGCAAGTGCGACAAACTTCAAGAATCATTCAAGAATACACACTGGTTAGTTCCCTGCTTTGGGTAATTTGTCACGTAGTATTTACGAGCACTTTTACTGGTTGCGTTTACACTTGGTGCGCTGGCAGGTTTTGTGTGTGTGTGTGTGGGGGGGGGGGGGTAACACTGTTACCGCTTCAGACAGAAATTCGGTGTTTGAAGCCGTTAAATTCGACAGAGTAATTAAATTCAGCTACCTCGGGCAGATAGTGTGGCCGAAATTCGAATACAACGCATACATCTTACATGTCATACTCCCTTAGTAGCTGATGCTAATACTGGGAGGCAACTAGGGCAAGTGCAAAAAGGAATATAATAATGAAGAAATAATAAATTTACTACTAATAAAAAACAAAAAAACTACATATTTCTGCCACTGAAATGTTGGAAATTCTTTGACAAGAGCAACATTCGAGATACGACAAGACGGCGTACTAACACCGTCACCAGTGGACCGGCGCGCGTGTCCTACATTTTGGCGCGAAAATGTGGCGTGGACGCACATGATTTTCCCGCCCATGTACCGAATCTGTTTTAATTCTTTTCAAACTTTCAAACTACAGCAAATTTATTATATACAGAAATAAGAAATAATGCGATCAAATTATTTGGTTCTTAAAAATGCGTGTAGTAGCTCTTGACCTAAAACGAGGCTCAAAACACCCTATAATAACAATAGTTCCTTGATATTCTGTTTCTAAACGGCGAGCGGTTGCTTGTTCTAAAGACCAAGACAATATCCAATTGACTAGAAATAAATGTGTTCTTTATCTGCAACAAAGTATTAAATAAAAGTAAATTGGAACTTCGTACTTCTGTGAAAGAAACAAATGCTGCAGATAGTGGGCCCGGGCGTGTTCGATAAACTACATGTGTTAAATCGGCTGGTTTGCTGAAGTTGAATTTGACGACAAATATCATAAATCATTAAATGTTCTGATTTTTCCCTTCAAGTCTAATGCCACACAGTTTGCAAAAAATATTTAAAAAACCGACATAGAAAACAATAGCGAGGTTTAATATTTGGTTTTCGCACTTTCATCTGAACCACAAACAATTTCAATTTCGTATTAAATAGAATCGTGCTGACAAATCGTACTATAAAGTGTATTTGATACCAAATGTCGACAACCATCGTATTCATACTCAACGACAGAAAGAAGCTAAGCACATGTGTTCGTTCATGTACAATGTCTGTATGTCTGCCATATATAATACAAAGGTTTCACCAGAATTGTCACTGAAGTTTAGCCGCCTTCGTTTTGACTATAGAGATAGTTTTCGAGTCGAGGCAGTGTATTTTCTAACTCTCTTCAAGGTCTTCAGTAATTTTAGTAAATCTTCGAAGCTAGACCATTAAACGCTTAACACAAACAGTCAGATTTTGTCATATATATTTCCCTCTGTTAATTACACTAATACAATTTACATAAGAATACTTGAAAACCTATCCAGTTTTTGACCAATAAAAGGTTTTCTTCACCGAGGTTCACCGCGTGCACTGTTTCCGTCGTGAACTAATTAGGGGATTTTCAGTTATGAACTCTTTTAGTTTGATTTGCAGACGGATCTGTATTGTAACAGTACTTAGTTCACATGGTTCAGTTTAATCAAAACGTCTGAAATTAGAAAACTCGAGAATCTTTGACAATAAAAGTGGATTTGATGTAGCATTTTATGTCATCTCTCGTCAAACAGAGTTTCAATTTATTTCTCGGTCGTACGAAATAACTTCCATGGTAATTCATTCATAATTGAAATAATGTTAGCTTCATTTTAATAAAGCCTTTCAACTTTTGAAAAGCAGTTCTCATTAAATACTATGGAAGATTTCATTAACATGCAAACAGCTCGTGTTGTGTATGCAAACATTCACCGCATCTTGAATATGCAATCAACTGCAAACAATGTCCGATGTCGACCAACAAATCAGAGGCGCAGTTGCAGAAGCGCAGATATATGCGATTCTTCGCTGATAACTCAATTTTGCTAATTTCACTTATTGGAATACGAAGTTTGGAACATGTTCTAATAATGATATGAAATAAGAATTATCGCCTAATATTTGCAATTGTTGATTTTTTGCATCATTTTCAATTCCAAATCAATAACAAAGTCTGTCGAAAGGATTCCTTTTAATTCACCCGACAGCTACCACGCCAAAATCCACTTTAGTTATTTCAATCATATGAAATATTTATACACGAATGCTATTTGTTTTAGCTGTTTTTATTCAGCCACACAATTTAAAATGTAGACTTCATCATCGGAAGAGTTTTAACGTGCAGTGTTTACTGACCTACAAGTCGAGGATATTACAATATTACTGACAGAGATTGGAATATTCAACGAAGAAAAACGGCGCTTGTTTACCAAAATTACAAAACGCGGACAAAAACTCCGGCGCAGAGGCGCAAAAACTGAACTGATTTTGTCAAAAACGTGGCAAAAGTTGAGAAAAGCCAGGATACATCATTTATGATTTTTCACAGTTCAATCAAACATACACATAGACGGCAGATTGATATAAAAGATTGATCGACACAGAACAATATACAACTATAAAAAGTTATCAAATAAATGCCCGCAGGATATCGAATTTGAGTTATTGTTATACACTGAGCTTGTACGTGAATCATTCTTAGGAAATCCGAAATGTATAAAATCATACCACATTTTCAGGGCAGGTACGATATTATTCTAGACAAACGCTTTTTGGTGAAAATAATGTCGAACGCCGGAAGGTCATATTGAGGTTATGAGAAGAAAGGATGAAAAGCGTGCCTCACACGTGCCTGGTCCGTCAATTTTATTTTTGAACAAACGCAATATCAGAAAGGAAGTTTGTCTTTAGAATATTCATAAGGCTGTCTGCTGCCAGTCATCTCACTTCACCAATAACTCTACCAGCAGGAATCACGATCAGAAGATCAAGAAAACAAAGATATGGAAACTCTATTTGATAATTTGTACCTGTTCCAACAAGGCCTTTGTAAATAAAGCGTTACAATGCCCCTTAACTTCGAATTACAGGAATATGTGTGCAGGTAGGGCAGAATAAACCAGTAGTACAATAAATACCGCGTCATTACTACTGGAAAGATGACAAAAAAGCAAACTGTCAAATATATAAAAAGATTAATTTGACTTTTCGGCAGGAAACCCACGCAAAATTTGTTAATTTGTAAAATTGAAATCATTTGACTCATTAAAAGTTAACTGTGGGTTGTAAATCACTTGAAAGCTTGAAGTTTGACTTGCGAGTATTAGTAATATAAAGACAGGATAAAATCGTTGCCTTACTGACATCACGTCGATAGAATGACTAAATCAGTCTGTTCGATACGCAGAATACCTCTTTTTCTGTCAAAAAACACCTAAGATTTACCAGGGACAGCTGCTCAGCTCGCGGATTAATAACACAACCACGCTAAATAAAAAATTCAGCTGATGTCTATGTTTATGTACCGAGAACGGTCGTACGAATCCGCAGGAAAGACATACAACGATCACATACAGTGATTCCAAGACCCGTGACGGTAATTCAAAATTATAACTATTTCGCGGGCAACAAGAATGGAGTTTAACCCGCACTGCAAAACCCAAAAGAGGAACACGCGCTGTTTCTGATCATCAGCAATTGTCGTAGAGCATAGCATCAAGTTTCGCTTAGTATATTTCAAAAGCTGCTTTTAAATGCCCGTTAACCAGTGGAATACACTGTCTATAATACTAGGCCTGGCATTCTGACGGCCCCGGCAGACGGTCAGATACCCGATAACATAATAGTGAACACCTAGCTAGCGGCTCAAGAGAGGAGGCTGGATCGATAGTCAGGTGACAAATCGACTTTAATCCAATCCATTCAGAGCAAAATAACTATATCCCTGATATCATATATGAGTTCTGCAATAAGCCAAAACTTTAAATGATGTCTGTAAAACGCTAGAAAGTTCTATGGCTTACTGCAGAACTAATCATTAAAAGAACACATCAAGATTAAGCATAAAGCTCATTAGTTGTCAGCTATATACAATACGAAACTGTACTCACTAGGATCTGCGCACAGTCTGCCACAGTCTTCATCGCATATACACACTTCCCCAGACTTTCTACAATCTTTATCATTCTGACATTTGATCTTCTTGCTGCAAAATCTTGGATATACTTTGGGGCTCAGTCGAGGTGGACAGTTGTTTCCTTCACGAGATTTAAGTCGCTGATAATAATACCCAGCTGGATTGGCAGAAAATATTACAAATTAGTATTTACATTTGCTCGTACCAGAAAGTCACCTAAAACGGTACAATGGAAACAAGAAATTCCCCGTCAAGTTATATTACCCGCCTTGCCGCTAACATATATCTGTAGAAACCACCAAATGTGCAGAAATTTCCACATAATATTTGTCAAAACCTCATCAGGGAGGTTTTGGTGGAGCATAAGTTTCCAATTCGTTGAAAACTCGTTTCTCGTTTCCTCATTTTCGATTGTCCGATTGCACACTGACTAGGAATCGAACGAACATTCAAAACTCACAAGTCAAAATAGCGAGTAAAATTGACTATTGTTGGATCACATGACTGCCATGGGCCAATGAGATTTTATCCACGCGTCCACTGTGGCAGGTGGTCAGAACTATTACTGTTTTTATCTACCCTCGATTCTCAAAGCACTGCCAGATAAATGTGAATAATTTAGCGGTAATTAATTGCTATTAGAACGTATTGTTTGTTCGATACTTGTTGCTCGTGGTTCATTGAAGATGTATTGTGAGCCAGGTGGAAAAACACGTGCGGCAAAGATGGTTCTTCAAGACCCTTATCAGATTATTTGAGTGTTCTGAACAGACCTTAGCATGCCGGAAACATGTTCGGATTTTATGTTGCAGACATTCAACTTCGAAATAGTAGGGTCGTTGGCAAATAAAGGCGCGTATAATCGAATTCTTGGTTGGTATGCACGAGAAAACAGATGAAAGCTGCCACCCGTTTACCAGAGATTGACTGAGCACCTAAACACATGATAACATTCTGCACATAACTAGCCTCTAATACTCTTTAAATATCCTAAACACTCCATCATGAATGTGATCGTGTGCCACATATTTTGCCATCCGTCCTTCTTCAACTATAAACTGTCAATATTTGGACTACTATTTTACAATAGACTGGGCATGCACATTTCAATTCTGGAAAAGCAGTACAAACTATATGTTTACGTCCGTCTGCGACTGAGTTGACAAAATGACTGAGGATGTACGTTTTTCGCCTTGATCGTGGTCGTTTGTAGCTAAAACATTCCATCCTCACGGTGAAAACGTACCATATCAAATCATAGACGATCAATCTCAACATCGAATTCAAAATGAAAGTTGTACGGTTAACCATGAACAAGAGACTGACATAGAACAGTATTGAGCTTGGATTATACATGCAGTTAGCAACTCGTTTTCACTTCATTCCATAACACAAAAACAAAGTAGTAATAAAATTTATGTGATATATAATGCACAGTATAGATATAAAAATAAATAAATAATATATGAACATTCTCACGCATACAAATATACGAGGTTATATATTGTTTCAAGTGTCAAGAAGTAGGTTTCTAATGCAGCTTAGGTGAGTGAATAATATCTGATTTATCAACAATTTGGCAGGTGGTTTTGCTTTGGTAGAGAAGGACAATATAGTGTGTAAAATTCCGAGCGAAACACTACTCCTTTGATATCTAGACTTTACAAATTGATCTAAGAAAGACGAAAACGGTTAATTAACTGGATTAATTACCATTTTTAAAATTATATTGTGATGCAATTTCTCCGCCATGACTGTTTTTAATCACCCAATATCACACAGAATTTCAAGAATGAAGAAACACGACTTAAGAACTAAACGCTGGAAACTTTCATGAGAAAGCCAAGACCTAACCGAAAACGCTAAAAACGTATTTCGCCGCACGAAACAGTGCTAAAACAAAGGTGGCCAATTAGTCACGGATACCTCTAATTAGCGAAGCATGCATTTTACGGCAATTACACGCAATTAGTCAGGAAGAACCTAAAACAACTGTTTTGTCCACTGTTGGGAAACTCGCTTGATTAGAAGCGCGCAAACACGAACATGGCTGGTAGTCAGAGTTAAAAATCATTCTCCAGCTCGAGGATTAAAGTGATACACCGCATGAGTTTATAAGCTTACAAGAAAGGTGAAACAATAGTGATTCATAGCGATGTACTCTACAAAGATAGCCGTGCAAGATTGATTTAAAGAAAGATTATAGAACACTGATTAAAGGACAATAACGTATTTTAACAATTCTGTCCCGACAGGCTAGAGTTTAAACTTACAAAGCCGCAATTGCGAAGAATTAACCAAATCTAGTTGGCTTTAGAAAAACAGAGTAGACATTATTTTGTCTCATTCATGCGCGAAGATAAGTTCTTGATTGATTCCCAAAAGGACCGAAATCATTTATCACTGAAGTTACAGCTTATTTGAAGAATCTTTGGTTTTGACAATTCACAAACGAAGTCCTTCATCAGTTTTTCCGTTTTTGTTTATGAACACAAAAGAGCTGAAAAGTTAATGACAACACGTGTGCAAGTAAAAAGCAAAATAACGATTTGCGTCACAATAGAGTCGAAGAACTCCGACTGTGGTTTCGTGTCCATCTAACAGCGCCAAATAAAGTGTTTACTACAATGCAATGACTATAACCTGGCGATAATGACTAATAAAGTGAGTGAGCTATCTTTTGCTCAATATATGACGGAGTATGAAGAGATAAATTACTGTCAACAAGTTCGAAAAGCAACTAACAACAGGTAACCGCAAATCATTATTACTCTATTAACGAGTCGCAGAGCTTACTATGGTGACATAATATAGCGTATATGCATGCCGAGGATAAAAATATCATACCTCTACTTGCGGTTTGATGGCAGTGGCGACAGCTGCCGTGCTCGACAGGCCAATATCCTAATCACTACCGTTTCTACATTAAACTCGCGCGCATTAACTTTCGATTCAGAAATAGCCTCATGGTGCTGCGTGCTAAATATGTTTGCTGTTTTGTCTGAAATTGCGTTTTCTTTGATTGAACCTTTTTATACTGTCTCGTAAATTTGCATTTCAAATTGTTTGGGGAAGAAGGGGAGGGCTTGGAGTGCGTGTGTGTGTGTGTTTGTTTGCATATGAATGTATTAATGTTTTTATCATAAGGTTTTTGGGTCATATATTATATGCCGATATTGGTGGAAAACAAAACACGTAGCATATCTTAGTCAGTAACTAATCTTAGTAAATATAAACATGCTTAGTGGATCTCGAAGTCGTTTAATTGTTCGAAGACAATTTATGGCGGAAAAGGATCCATTTCATGTCCTGACTAACGTATTTCTGTTCATGAGTTTGTAGACTCCTTTATGTGTGTTTCGATTGGCATTTCAACTATCATATATGAAAGTAGGAATGGGACCAAAACTACACATATTCAGTATAATTGCTTATTCTAATGCTGCTAATTATTATTACTAGTACTAGTACTAGTACTACTACTGCTACTACTGCTACTACTATTACTACTGCTGCTACTACTACTACTACTGCTGCTACTACTATTACTACTACTACTGCTACTACATACATACATACATACATACTTTATTTATGCTCCCCTCAGGGCTTTTCGACATAAATTTACAAGGGTAAAAGTTCTAAAGCTAAAATATTTAAATGTAATAAAATATAATATATAAAACCTATTTGATAAAACTTTAGTAAAAACCGATTTAAAAAAAAACTCATTAAAAGCTGTCCAACAGGTCCTTCTTTAATTGTTTCTTAAAAATGGCCAGGGACGACGCCTGTTTGATACTGTCTTCTAAACGGTTCCAAATATTCGTGACTCTGTATTGGAATGTTCTCTGACCGGAAGCAGTCTTGTACAGAGGGATTTGCAGAAGATTTTGGTTGCGAGTGTGGTGATCATGAATGATTGCACGTTTCCTAGTCAAACCACTACAGACTAGAATCCCTTGCAGGCGACGATAACAGAAAGCAATATAAAAGGTTTGATCTCAATCACTCATGCACAACAGACCAGTGACATTTTGCTTTAAAATATTATTTTAAAAATTAGTTTAGATAATTGTAATTGCAGATATAAATCATAAAGCTCTAATTCTATCAGTTATGAAGTGTGATTACGGCACGGGGGGTACTCCCCTCCATGAGATATATATATATAGGTATGTGCAGCCCCAATTTAAAAAAAAAAAAAAAAATGTGCAGCCCCAAAGAGTATAGTTTTCGAGCCATTTTGGTCTGAAATTAATTGGGTATACATTTCGAACATTTGGTCTGAAATTGGATACGGCTTTTGGAAAAAAAGTGCGGAGACTTACTCTGTTATCAGATATTTTGGGCTACTTCACAACTATTTTATTTACAAATATATACAGGTGCTCCAGTTACCTGTTTACAAGTATTACAAGGGTTCAGCAGTTGAGGGACTTAGCCAGACCATTCACAACAGTTCTGTCTGAAACGTTACGTTGAGTAGTGCCCTCAGTATACAGACCACAACACTGGCATTAGCCTACTCCTATCGACAAGTGTGTGAGTTATTTTAAGTCCCCCCTCCCCCGATAGAATGTCGAAAGACTAGACGTGTAGCGAAAGAAGGTCGCACAAATACAACCCTCGGGAAGGCCGGGGATTGAACCTGGGACTTTCTGATTGGGAGTCGGAGATGTTATTGACTGCGCCAACCACTCTCACACAGGCAAAGTACGCAAACGGAACCCATTTTTGCACGAGAATGGGTATAGATTTTAGGGTAAGGTGTGAAATTGGGTAGGGAAATTCGCATATTGTGGTCTGAACTGATGGGTAAGGGCAGCATAGCCCCCACCAAAACTTTTTAAGGCCGAGTACCTCAGCTCCACGGGAATTACGGATAAACTTCAAGATTGAAATTGTAACAAGGAACTGAACGAGACTATTCAAGATAGTTATATTTAGGGAGGATTGTAGCTATACAATATTTAACCTAAAGCTGAAATGTATCGAATCACATGTTAATTAGAAATTAGGAAATATTTCTTACCTCAATTTCCGATGATCGTGTTGTATTTGTAGTGACTCAGTCAACGATTCAGAAGCTGTCCAGCTTTGTATCACTGTTTAGTTTCCCTGTAACACAAGAATATCGCCAGCGCTGAGCTGTGCTCGTTTTTGTACACATCTGGTTTACTGCGTGGGCAGGCATAGAACAGCGTCAAAGTTCTGCTGTACTCAGTTACATCAGACCTGTGTCTGCATGAGATAGATTGCCATTTACCCGCCTTTCTTTGTTCACCGTTTAGTATCCTTGAACTTATTCCTTGCCAAGACGCCAGAGCATAACCGTGACTAAAACACTCGAAATTCAAAATTATCTTGCGTTTACGCCTTACGATTAAAACCAATCAGATGTTCGTAAAAATGTTGACTACATATGATCACAGGTAACCCAGGCTATTTATCAGTGAAAGCAACTTTGTATTGTTTCCGTTTTAGGGATCACTTCACTGCTGGACTTCCGCCATATGATATTGGATCGTATTTAAGACTTTGTATGGCAAATATTCATCTTTGAGAATACTCTAATAAATGGCATTTGTTATGGTAATATGTGTCTCCATGTTGATTTAGGGGTAGATTAAGCCAGTATTTCGAGAGATCTTTAAGTTTGAAATTCATACATGGAGGAAATCATTGTCTTTTTATTCAGTTCGTCACCAAGCTACATAGCATATTGGATAGTCTATCCGTATTCCCTCGTTTTATCAACATGATGAATGTAATACATTAGGTATTCTGTGCTTCAGAGACATTGTTTTATTGACAACAAAAAACGTTAAGTCAATCGACACTTTCTTTGTAGCCACAATTTGATAAACAAAAACATGATATATATATTCTAAATCCTATAGATACAAGAAAAACAATGGATATAACTTGACGCCTCTTGGTCATGATATATGGAATATCTATAGAGATTGTTAGAGAGAGAGAGAGAGAGAGAGAGAGAGAGAGAGAGAGAGAGAGAGAGAGAGAGAGAGAGAGAGAGAGAGAGAG
>JANVCH010058970.1:0-11034 GCA_025505405.1 Epizoanthus rinbou
CGTTCATGTAAGGATTGCCAGTTCAGGTTTGACTGGAGAGAAGAAACACTTGTAGATCTTGCATAATCATTGTGGACAAAGCGCGCCGCTCTGCGTTGGACTGACTCAATTGTGTCGATGTCCTTTTGTGTGTACGGGCACCAAGCGCTTGTCGAGTATTCTAAGATTGGGCGCACCAGGCACAAGTACGAGCGCTCCTTGATGGTGGGAGATGCGGCAGATATGTTTCTTTGCAGAACGGTCAGCACTCGGTTAGCTTTCTTCTTTAACTCCTCACATTGTTTCGACCAGTTGAGAGAACAGGTTATATAAACGCCAAGATGCTTGTGGAAGCGTACCCCTTCGACTGGTGAGCCACATATGTTGTAGGTATATTCGCTTGGTTCTCTTTTCAGAGTCACTCGCAAGGTGTGGCATTTGGAGGGCGAGAACCTCATTTGCCAGCACTCTGCCCATCTCTCCAAACTTCTCAAGTCATTTTGCAGAGCAGCATGGTCATCTTCAGTGTTGATCTTCCGGTAAATTACACTATCATCTGCAAACAACTTCAGATTCGACGATACTACTCGAGGGAGATCGTTAATGTATAGCAAGAATAATACTGGTCCAAGGACCGTCCCTTGTGGCACTCCAGATTTAACGTTAGACCAAGCAGAAGAAGAGCCGTTTACAACAGTGCGCTGGCGACGCTCGGAGAGAAAATCGGAAAGCCAGACTTTCAATTTGCCCCGGATACCGTAGTAATCAGCCTTCCCTAAAAGTCTCTGATGTGGAACGCAATCAAAGGCTTTTGCAAAGTCCAAGAAAATGACATCCACTTGGCCATGTTCGTTAAGTACTCTCGCCCATTCATGAATCAAAGTGACCAATTGTGTTTCACACGACAGTCCCTGTCGGAAGCCGTGTTGGTTGTTGGTTATGATTGAATTGGCAGATAAGTGACTGGAAATCTGGCTACAGACAATGTGTTCTTGCACCTTACATACCAGTGAAGTTAGTGATACTGGTCGATAGTTCTCGGGGTTTGATTTCTGACCCTTCTTATAAATAGGAGTAACGTTTGCCTCTTTCCATGCAGATGGCAACTTGCCACTCTCGAGGGACTGCTGGAATACATAGGCTAGTAAAGGGGCGATCTCCCGCGCAGTTTCTTTAAGGACCCTAGCAGGTATCAGGTCGGGACCACTGGCTTTATCTGGAGAGATGCGTTCCAGCTGCCTTGCCACGCCTTCAGGAGAGATGTAGATGTCGGGCATGGTGGCGTACGGGGAGTGACCAAGAGTAGGCACAGTTGACATATCCTCCTCTGTGAATACAGTATCAAAATGTTCTCTTAGAGCCTCCGCTTTGGACAAGTCGGTAGAGCAGATACGGTTTTTCCACAGCAGGGGAGGTACACCAGATGATTCCGATCTGAGAGACTTAAGGTAGGACCAGGCCTTTTTGACGGACGAGCGAGGGCTACTGTTGTCAGGGACTATCCCTCCTAAGATGTCAGCGACGTATCTCTGATGTGCAGACCTTATGCGCGCCTGGGTGACATTTCGCAACTTCTTGTAAGCATCCCAGTGCTTTTGCTTCTTAGAGCGTTTGGCCCTCTTAAAGTAGCGGTCCCTTTTACTCATCAGGCGCTTGATGGAACTACTAACCCAGGGCAGATGACGTTTTCCCTTGGTCATGATGTGGGGGATAGATCTGTCGATCGATGTCAGAATTTTCTCAGAGATGATGGACCAGTTCTCTTCAACAGATCTTGACTTAGGTTCTGAGGCCAAAAAGTCCGCAGTGATAGATTCGATGTCGGTCCTTAAGTTATTATAGTCACCCTTATGGAACCTGAATATCTTCCTGGGGTGTTTCGGGGTATACTTAGGGCATAAGTCCACCTCAAAAAGGACTCCATCGTGGTCGCTTATCCCGGGAATGGTGTTACAAGCTTGAATGACATTAGGGTGTGAAGAGAAAACTAGGTCGAGTAATCGACCGGAAGCCGATCTTGTTTGGCTTTTTACATGCTGTGTTAAACCATATTTCGCTGTGATTTCAAGAAGGCGTATGTCACACGCGTTATGGCGCGAGTTCGCGTCAATGTCAAGATCAAACCAGTTAATACCACCGCAGTTAAAATCGCCACACAGTACAACTAGCGGAAAGTTGGTGCGACTAAAGGCCTTCCCTAGTGAATCGTCTAGCAAGTCCAGGTGGTCAGAACCAGCAGAGGGAGGGCGATAGTAGCTTGTGATATACAGTTTCTTGGTCTTCGGGAACTGGAGTGAGGCCCACTTTATTTCGCTACCCTCGACATCTAGGCTAACCTCTTCTAATGCTGTCAAATCGTTCCTGATGGCAACAAAAACACCTCCACCCGACAGTGACCGATCTTTCCTGAATACTTCGTAGGAGTCTGGGAAGACAGACGGGGTCGAAACAGATGAGTCGATCTTAGACTCACAGCCGATTATAATATCGGGCTTGTGGAGATCGACGATAGCATGGAAGTCGGCTTTCTTCGACGCGCTTTTGATGCCATTACAATTGAGAGACAAGACTTTAAGTTTTCTTCTCTTACAACGTGCCGGTCGGCCTTGTGTTGGTAACCTGGGACTTGATGTGAGTAGGGGTGACCCGACTTCGCTGGAGGTCAGACTGTCGGCCAGCGATGAGAAGCTATTGTCATCTTCCACGTTTGAATTTTGCAGCAAGAAAGTCGTAGAAAAATTTGGAAAAGCGCATAGGTTGCAAATCCAAACAAGTTTAGAGTTATTACAGTGATCGGCGTATGACTTTGTGGATAAGGCAATACAGTTCACATGGAACCATACTAGGCAGTCTTCACACTCAATCGCTCTTTGATTGCATTTAACGGGCTTGGAGCATATCCCGCACGGCAGTTTAACAGGGCCGGGATTTAACAAAGAGCAGTCGCTTGCGATGACGAAAAGCAGGTGTATTAATCGATGCGAGGAATCCAAGTTCAGCAATGGCAGTGCGTGACGCGAATGGCGTGATGAATGTAATGCAAATAGGTGCGTCAGTTTTGGTTGGGTGATTTCTAATGAAGCAGCTTTGAACTTGAATATATTATACGCCCTTGATGTTAGCGGAGAAATTGTACACTTCTCGGTCTTGAAAATACTTCTGAACACTGCTAAGGATATAAGTAGCAGAATCAAGGACGCCTTGAAGACCATAACCACAATCGGCCGCACAAATTGCCAGTGCCAGGAGAGGATAAATTGTATAACTCACAAATTGCCAGTGCCAGGAGAGAAAAGGTTGTGCAACTCACTTAGGCAGATCCGACGGAATGCTGTCAATTTCACTGCCAGATTCTGGTTCAGCACGTTGTTGATTTAACTGTCAGACTCGCCAACGATCCAGTGAGATATTAATTAAGCATTGGTCGTGCTATTAGCAACTTAGCTACCCATAAACAGCGGTAAATAACGAAATAAATATGAGATAGCGGAGAAGACAAAAAACACGTCCATCCGCTACCAAGACCACCGCCCTAATGAAGCAATTCAAAATAAGTGCCTTCTCAGGGAGTAGGGGGTAGGGCCTGCCGCCCTGTGCCTCTTCCGGGAGCTAAAACTTAATACTCAATATATCTGAAACTAAAAAGCAAAATCGGGAAAGAAACATACTGTCTGCTTTGTCTTTCGCTATCATTCCATTTTCTGTACTTAAATTGTTGCTAGGTCTCCCTTAAGTGGAAACTAGGTAGTCAAACCCCGGTGGGGGGGGGGGGGGTGATAACTGTGAATAAAGTGTGTCCGTATCTGGGGCATGTGTTTCGACCTGTTCCCTTAACTAGCCAGTGCAAGTGACTTGACATTGCAAATGTATACCTTGGTTCCATACAGCTTGACGTCGGTGCTTAGGGTGATGGCGGTGAGCGACGTGGTAACCACTCCCGTGAACACTGACGTGATGACAATTCCAATTAGTACCCACACAATGGCGAATATACGTGCCAGGAAACCTCGGGGAGAACGGTCACCATACCTGTAAGAACAGACGATACACTTCAACCATGATTTTACTGAAATGTTCTCTGATGCTACATCCTATCAAGAGCTAAGCTGATGTATTATTTGCAAAATCATTTGAATGCAGAACAGAACACTGGAGATCACTTGAAGTGTGAATACACAATGGCAAATGCAAGGTTGTTTTACAACGGCAAACGACTTACAATTTCTTAGTTACTATATTAATTTGTATTTTAGCCACCTGATATTCAAGTGGTCTGACAGTAACAACTAGAACAATTAAGACACCTTTCACTTGGCAACAATTTTACAGACTCTGTTGAAAATTTGAAAAGACATGAAGAATGTTCCCCGAAAAAGCATGCCCTATTAGTGTTATCTTGCAATTTTAAAGTGCTATGCTAGATTACCAACACAATACAAATGCAATCATTTTGCGCTGGAACCTTGTAGCCGCGTCATTTTAGGCCCAGGCCACATTTTGGCTTTATAGGTATTCATCTCCAGAGCCAAACAATACACTCAAATAAAGGTAAAGAATGCGTGGAATGCACAGCGTGTGTCTGATTAATAGTGTATTTCATATTGCCATTTCTGTCAATGTTCACCTCGTAAATTTCCAATATTATATCTTAAAAGCTTCTTTCGAGTTCAAAATCAGCCCCTAGTCTGAATAGAATACACATCATTGTGTAGCAATACTGATAAAATTGTTGTATTTAAATGGATTTCGCCTAAAGCCTGATATACACAGTAAAATACAAAGTACCTGTAACACAATTTTTTGGCCGAATTGAAAGCTACATCCAGGAGATAAGGTTGAGCATGAGGTTTGTCTTCTCTACCGAAGCTGAAGCTATTATGCGAAAAACTGAGTTCAATAAATGTTTTATTATGCAATTAGAAGTGCAATATGACACAACAAGGAAAAAGTCAAAAACAACTGGAAACCGGCAAATGATCCAACTGATCGCATGTGACCGACCCATTATCTGTAGAACGACATATCAAAATCACAAAACTATTGTCTGTAGATATGACATAACTATTTCGCACCAACTGCAATTAACAATGCGTTTGTAGCCAATCAGAATACAGACAGCCATGATAATGCATAATAATGGCTGTTGTTTGTCCTTCAACTACCATAAATTACAATTAAAGCTTGCGATCTTATCTTTTTATTGCATTTTTTATGTGTCCTTACATGTATTCGTAAACACGCAACATTATCCAATACAGCTTCTATTTCCATAGATTTCTCTGAATTAACTTTGCAGTAAGCGTAAAAGGTAATACCTACCCAACAGTTGTCATGGTAACAAACGCCCACCAGAAGCCTTCTCCACTTCCCTTAATAAAAGATCGCGGGAACTCATCGGGATTGTACCATGTATCCTATGGGAAGATAAATATATGATGCGGCAAAATCTTTGATTATTCAATCACAGAGAAATGTAAGACAAGTGTACAACCTTAGTTCACTCACTCAAGACCGCGTTGAAAAGCTCTTCTCTTGACAGCTGAGCAGCACATAACATAAAGGTATGGAACAGAAGCTAATGCTGCAGCTGGCCCCGGTTGCTCGTAAGGTGATTAACTTTAACCCAGGATTAGGCCAAATTTTAAATGAGATTTCTTCATCTAGGAATACGTAATACGGTGCGTATAAAGTATATCATTGAAACATTCCTCAGAAGCCCAGTTCTGTAAACTCGACACGATAGCCCAAATAGGTCTATAAGGAAGTTAACATTTTAACCTTGGGATTAACTTCAACCACTTTCGAGAAACTGGGCCCAGTAGCTGGACAGCGGGTTAACTTTAACCCAGGGTTACATCAGATTTTAAATTTGACTTCTTCATCTAAGTATACTTAGACGAGGTACACGCAAATAATTATTGAAATATTCCTCAGAAACCCAGTTACATAAACTGGACATGACAGCCTATCTCATTCTACAAGACAGTAAACCCACTCATGGGTTAAGATTTTAACCCTGGGTTAACGTTAACCCACTTTAGAGCAACTGAGCCCAGATCTACAAACTTTAACATAAGCCCCATTGAAACAAGCAAGCTTTCCTTGACGATGTTTTCCTTGACAAGACTTTTGCACGTGTAGATAACCTGTTTTTCCGTGACAAGTTTTCTTGTCAAGTAGTACACTTGCTCGTGGTGTATATGACAAGAAAACCTGCCAAGGAAGACACGAGTAAATCAACTTTGCAAATAAAAGGTTGTCATGGAAAACGTGCTCATGCTTTAAAATTGTCAAGGAAATTGTCAAGGAATACTTGCTCATATAAATGGGGCTATATGTATTTAGCCTTTTGGTTTTTTCAGGTAAGCCCGTGCCTTGATCAGGTCACACACGTATCTCTATGAGTAACTCAATTGGTAAGTGCGCGAACTTCGGAGCAAGATGTCCAGGTCAGTCGATCCTCAGTGACGTCAACGTCTGTTTCGACTTCTCTCTGTTCCGTGTAGCTTGAGCTTTAAATACCCTTAGAACGGAGCACAGACGGAGTGAAGGGGTAAAATGGGTGAACTGTCGGCTGCCACTAATACCAGCTCAGTTTCGCAGCTGACGGAACTACCGACGTTAAATAAAAGTGCCTTTACCTTATTGATTTACGTATAAAATAACCAAATATTGCATAGCATAGAACTTGTAGTTTTGTTATCTTTACAAACAAAGAAGCTTACTTACCAGTGCCCACATCACCTGACCGGACAACAAGGCCATGAGTAATGTCAACAGGAGAATCGGCCAGCCACCAAGAACAGAGTGAAATACCGCCTCAGCCGAGGTACCTGGGGGTTCATCTACTACTATGAATGCCACGCCCGGAGAGCTAAACAGCGGGTAGTACTTCTTATCACTGTTAAAGGAACGGTCATCTTTCTTACCAGCTATTGGGAAGGAAATTTCAATCGATTCTTGATCGATGATAGCATGCTTTACAGTTTCTAATGAATCTTTGGGTTCGCCGTAAATGAGATTGGAGGGCCCATCGCCTCTGGTACAGTTGCCGCAACAATGACTGATAATGCGCCTGATCAGGATCGGGAACACACCGGCCTCTTGGTCTCCGACTTTGTAGGCATAAGGTGGACTATTGTACCAGTTTGTTCGGATTTGCTTGGGACATTTACATTTTTCTGGAAAAAGAGATTACTTTAAAGTGAATCCTTAATTGTCCGTTCACCGCTGAATTTGTAACACATTCATAATACTTATGCTACAACAACGTTTTATTTATGTGTTTTTGGTGGAGTGGGGAGGTGGGGGAGGGGGGTTGGTTAAAGGAAACCTAAATTATCCAAAGAGCTGCTCTAGTTAGACCGAACGTCAAGACGCTTAAATAGTGACTGGCCAGAGCTCAAATGGTACACACGTATTCATGCACACACACACACACACACACACAAATCATTTTTATCATATAAAGTATACTATTGTATAGAGTGCATCAAATTATATTCACATATTTTACTTTTGTACTGTGGTTATTATATATGTAATTTGTATATTTCATTTTAAAACATGTACGCGTTTTAATGAGTAGTTTTACTCCTAGGCTTAACATGTATAAATGATTGATTGATTGATTAATTGATTGATTGATTGATTGACTGACTGATTGATTGCTTAGTTTCGTAAAGCTATTTCTAGCATCCTAACACCGTACTCGTGTCTGTTAACTTTTGAAATTACATATATTGTAAATATGGGTGAAAATAAAGAATTTGTTGTTGCTGTTGTTGTTGTTGTTGTTGTTGTTGTAAAACATGGTAATACATGTACTCAAAACTGAAAGTACTATGGTCAGGATAATAATGAACATGTAGCGTTATACCTTTGACATGAAGCTTGAGTCCTTTGCTATCATCGCCAAGTGTATTGTTAGCATAGCAAAAGTACGTCCCCGAATGTTCTTCTTTGATATTCTTAATTATAAGTGTTCCATTGTGTTCATCGATAATGTTTCTAGGAAGTGACGCTACAGGATCCTTTCTTGTCCAGTAGGTTTCTGGTGCGGGATGGCCGCTCACCTTGCACTCTAAGTACACTGTATTGGTAGCGACCTCTGTTTGTGTACCAGTGCAGTTCACTCCAAGGCAGTCAATACTCGGTGTCTCTGTCATAAGAATAAGAATGAGAATGAGAATGAGAATGAGACTGAGAATGAGACTGAGAATGAGAATGGGAATGAGAATGAGACTGAGAATGAGAATGGGAATGGGAATGGGAATGAGACTGAGAATGAGAATGGGAATGAGAATGAGAATAGGAATGGGAATGGGAGTGAGGATGATGAGGAGGATGATGATGAGGATGAGAACGAGAATGGGAATGAGAACGAGAATGAGACTGAGAATGAGAATGGGAATGAGAATGGGAATGAGAATGGGAATGAGAATGGGAATGGGAGTGAGGATGATGAGGATGAAGACAAGGATGATGATGAGGATGAGAACGGGAATGGGAATGAGGATGGGAGTGAGGATGAGGATGACGACTGATGAGGATGAGAATGAGGATGAAAATAAGGATGAGGATGACAATAAGAATAAAATTAACAAAATGTAAACAAACAGGTGCACTACTACTCCCCCAATCTAATGAACTACAAAACAAGAACAGAATCAGTGGGGATTCTTGGTAAATGAGCATAAAGGACATATGCGCTGTTGAATTACTTGCACCACCAATAATACCAGTGTCTCAAGTATATACTCGCCCACTTCGTACTTTCACTGTTTTATTTCTGTTTTTATACGATTTTATCATTAGTTGCTCGTGCTTAGTTTGTAAGTATATATTTTCTTTCTTATAGTGTTTCTTGTGTTCAAAGGTTAAATTGTTAAACCAATAGGTATAAATAAAATCGTTGATGTTGTTGTTGTTGTTGTTGTTGTTAGGGCTCGAAAAAACTGTTAGCTATAAATGCTAGTAATAATCTCAGAAATTCATTGTTTTGCAACCCACCCACAACCACACATGTGCATAAAGCTTATACGAACTGAAATGCACTGAACTAATATTCAAACAGTAGAAAGACTGTATTTGACGCCAAAACAGTATTGCTACATATATGTATACTAATTGCACATACCGAACATTTTGTCAGTGCTACTGAGAGTTTGGGTGGACTGATTTTGGCAAAAATAATTTACTCACTAAAATTAAGTTTCTTCTAATACCCTGAGATGAATTGTCCTACACGGCACATAATATTGATGATATAAACTTACGTTTGTCTCTGAACACTACATAACTGGCGTTGAAACCTCTGTATGTCTCTGAGTCATCAGTTCGAAATGTAACCACAACTCTGCCACAGTTCGAGGAGACGTTAAACGAAGTTAGATTACCACAAAAATAATCCTCAATCTTCGTCCTGTGAAAGGTTAGAAGTCAACAGTCACAATTTACGAAGCTAAAACAAATAATAGCATACACACACACTGACACACACACACCTACACACATACATGCCCACATACATACATACATACATACATACCAGCCAGCAGTTTCATTGCAGTGTTCCTGGATATACACAAAGTCATAAGGTTTGCAGGTCTTGCTGGGCTCCAGATCAAAACCATGAAAGATGACCATTACCCGTGCACTGAGGGAGGCGTGAATAAACCATTTTGTACACGTGTTATTATCATAGCCGTTACCGTTACCCGGACTGGAGAAGTTCCCTGCCGCCTTGTCAAACTTTATAGTTTTTGGGTTAGGGCAGCCTGTAATGAAACAAATGCACACGAGGTAAGAAAAAGACCTGCAAACTATGGCCACAATGTAATTTATTTCCTCTTGTATACTGACAATATAATCAGCTAATATGCTAACGGGCTGCTACTGAATGAAGTCGAGGCTAGTCTGTCCTCTGGTACATCAGCTGGCTCGTTAAAGCCAAATTCAGTGGTTTTCCATTTAAATGTTTGTGGTTGTTAGCATTACAACATCTGTGCAAATGTACTGCTGACATTTCGCATCCTCATATCTGGGACCGATTAACCTCAATTTCGGTAACTTTGGCTGGGCTATCTAAGATAGCGGCCATATTCGGATTCGGTCAATTCGCCATTTAGCATATTTCTAGAGTCTCAGGTAGTTTAGATTAGATTTACCTTTTTATCTCTCTGAGCTGGTTTTATTCATATGTATTTTACAATTGAAAGACACCTAGTATTTGCTAATAAAGCGCTATTAAGACAATGAATATAATTATGGATGTGATTATGACTGATTATTACGATTGTTATTGTTATTATCATTATCAGAGATGATGCAAGGAATATTTTAAGGGCGTCTAACAAGGCTCCTACAGCCGAGTTTAGGGGGTCTATCGGCATGGTGCTACCCCGGCTCTCACAAGCAAAATCGTTACGTTGAAAAGGGGGTCTCCCCCCTCCACCCAGCGTCTCCCATGATAATGTTGTCTAGGTATGTACTCATCTCTTGGCCCATTTTTCGGTGTATAATATTTTTGTCCGGTTGTGTCCTTACAAGCCTTTTTTACGATAGCAATGTATAGGGATCTCCTTACAGTTTGTTTTTTTCCAAACAACTGGCAACCACATTGCTTGTTCCGTCAGTATAGACTCCTGTGGTATCAGTCAGATGCGTACTGTAGCATGAATGCCAACAAAAGTGGGGCTTTTTGAACAAGGCTTTCCAAGAAATTGTGTTTATTGTACTTGGCCTCAAACTGACGTATATAAAACTGCACTCTTCTCTCAAGACTTCTGTTGAAATATAATTAGTTACTTATTCTCTTGGAAGCAGCAAGCCTTGTTTCCAATTGTTAAGTGTTTTAATCTTAGTATTTTGTAACTTTAATTTTTGTATTCTATAACAGAGCCCCATTCAAACCAGCTTTGCTGAACGGGCACCTCTGTATAAATATTGTTAAATAAATAAATAAATACGCAAGAGGTTCGATCTATTTAAATTAAGACCCAATTTATGGCACTGTGAATGTTTTAGCTTTTTTCTTGGCATATTTTCAGTGGG
>JANVCH010059081.1:0-11032 GCA_025505405.1 Epizoanthus rinbou
CTAAAAACCCTTTTGGCTGCCCTAACACGCACCTTCCTCACCCATCTCACCCCCCCCCCCCAAAAAAAAAAATAGTTTTCCATTGCTACGGCCCTATTTTAGCAGGTACATGCTTTCGTTTCTATTCCTTAGGGTTATAAAAAGGAAACTGCTGAAGAAACGAAATTCGGAGGTTGTCTCATGAATCGCCGCTCATTTGACTCGTGATAATAATAATCTCCAAATTTAGAACTACAGTTTCACTGGTACTGGCAAGCCAGCATTGAGAGCGTTAATTGTTCGTAAATGATGGTACTGTTTGATAACAGTTGAGAGAAATACGTTTTGCGTGGTAAACGTCACAGTTTAAAAGTCAGCTGAGAGCCAGTATAGAGGTAAACTTGGCTTATTTCTCCCTTTCTGTCCCTTAACAGGTCATTCACTGGACGAATCAGAACCTTTATCTATGTTTAGGGGAGTCCCTGCCCCGAGTGAGGCTGACGTCATAGTGAAAGCTCTTTATTTAAAATATAGTGTTGAAGTCAGTGTTTCGTGGAAAGCAAGCCAAACACAATTCAGACCAAAACATAATTCAGAAAGGCCCAGGTAAGTTTACACAAAGAGTATGATAGAACCTAAAATAATTTGAAACAAATCTGTTTTAATCGATTATACAGAATAACCGATGATACTGAGCTAATGAGAACGACGCGACTGGTAGATTTATACTTGACAAAGACGGATACTTCAATTGAGATTGCTCGAATTAATTAATAATTAACAGAGCAGAGCAAAATTGCTTTTGACCTAGGACAATTTGAGCTGAGAGTTTGTTATCTTGAAAATGCCAATGGCGTATAAATCTACATCAGGCTTGAAAGCTAACGAAACGTGTTATCAAAATCAGCCCAGATCTTTGCATTTTGGATTTTTACAAGTTCAGCCATACAATCTTGCTGTTTGTCACACTGACACGTTGCAGAAGCATTTGCATATTTTGCATCACAAACTGACTGAAGCGTTTTATCTGTCCATGTAACTGTGACTGACAAGACATTGCAATTTCACTAACACTGACGTGTTCATGTTATCATTTGAGGGAGAATAAGTCAGATTTTGTGCCACATTACCTAGCCTAAAACAACGAACTTATCAATTCTTTAAATCTTACTAATACCAGTAAACAGCTTCACGATGTAACAAACCTTCAAAACGCCGATGACATTACACTATGACTATTGTATGCTACCTGTTTTGGTGATTTCATAAGAACATGAATCCGTTAACAGAGGAGATTAAACACCAGGAAGAACTACTGAGCATCGCGCGTGAGACAGGCGACAGAAAGAGAGAAAGAACCGCATGTGAGAACTTAGGAGATGCATATCAATCGTTAAACAACTACCAAGAAGCTATTCAGTATTACGACAAAAACCTGAGCATCGCCATAGAGACAGAAGACAAGGACAGCGAAGGGATAGCGTATACAAACTTAGGGAATGCCTATAACGCATCAGGCAAATACGAGGAAGCCATCGAGTACTACGAAAAGAGCCTAAATATCGCCATAGAGACAGAAGACAAGGACAGCGAAAGGATAGCATATACCAACTTAGGAAATGCCTATGACACATTAGGCAAATACGAGGAAGCCATTGGGTATTACGAAAAGAGTCTAAATTTCTCCATATCGACAGCAGACAAGGACAAAGAGGGAAGAGCATATGTCAACTTAGGAAAGGCCTATAACGCATCAGGCAAATACGAGAAAGCCATCGAGTACTACGAAAAGAGCCTAAAGATCGCCATGGAGACAGCAGATAGGGACAGCGAGGGAATAGCGTATGATAACTTGGGAGAAGCCTATGATGCATTAGGGAAATACGAGGAAGCCATTGAGTATTACGAAAAGAGCCTAACCATCGCCTTAGAGACAGCAGACAAGGACAAAGAGCTATTAGCATATGCCAACTTAGGAGATGCATATGACGCATTAGGCAAATACGAGGAGGCTATTGAGTATTATGAAAAGAGCTTAAACATCGCCATAGAGACAGAAGACAAGGACCGCGAGGGAATAGCGTATAGTAACCTGGGAGGTTGCTATGATGCATTAGGCAAACACCAAGAAGCCGTTGAGAGTCACAAAAAGAGTCTAGGAATTGCTATAGAGCTGGCAGACAAGAACAGTCAAAAAATTTCTTATACGAACTTAGGAAATGTATACGAATCATTAGGTAAATTCCAGGAAGCTATTGAGTATCACCAGAGGAGCCAAGCCATCGCTATTGAGATAGGAGATAAGAACGGTGAGGACATTTCATACACAAATATAGGAAAAGCCTATGAATCGTTGGGCAAATACGAGAAGGCCATTGAATGTTATGAAAAGTGCTTAAACATTGCCACAGAGATAGGCGACAAGGACGGTGAAGAAAGTTCCTATATAGACTTGGGAAATGCCTATCACTCATTAGGTAAATTCACAGAAGCTATTAGCTATCACGAAAAGAGCCTCAAGATCGCAATAGAGACAGCTAACAAGAGCAATGAAGGCGGTTCATATACAAACTTAGGAATTGCCTACGACGAATTAGGCGAGTACCAGAAGGCCATTGAATATCACGAGAAAAGCTTGAGTATCGCCATTGAGTTAGAAGACAAGAATGGCAAAGAAACATCATACACAAACTTGGGAAATGTATACCAATCGTTAGACAAATACCAAGAAGCCACTGAGTATCATGAAAAGAGTCTAAGTATCGCTATAGAGATAGGCGACAAGTATGGCGAGGGAACATCATACGGTAACTTGGGAAATGTTTATCAATCATTAAGCAAATACGAGAAGGCCATTGAGTATCATGAAAAGAGCCTGAAGATCGTCATCGAGAGAGGCGACAAGGACGGTGAAGCAACTACGTATACAAACTTGGGAATTGTCTATGATTCATTAGGCAAATACCAGGAAGCCATTGGGTATCACGAAAAGTGCCTAAGGATCGCCAAAGAGATAGGCAAAAAGGACATTGAACGAACGTCATATGCAAACTTGGGGGCAGCTTATCAATCATTAGGCAAATACCGGGTGGCCATTGAAAACCACGAAAAGAGCCTACGGTTCGCCGTAGAGAGTGGCAACAAGGATGGCGAGGGAAAAGCATATTTAAGTTTGGGAAATGCGTATGCCGCACTAGGTAAATACCAGGAGGCCCTAAAATATCAGGGAAAGAGTCTGGTGATCGCCAAACAGATAGGCAGTAAGACCTGCGAGGGAAAAGGATATGGCAATATGGGAATTGTGTTTGACTCATTAGGCAAATACGAGAAGTCCATTGAGTGTAACGAAAAGAAGCTAAATATCGCAATAGAAACAGGCAGCAGGAATGGCGAGGGTAAAGCATATGGTAACTTGGGAAATGCCTATTACTCATTAGGTAAGTTACAGAAGGCCATTGAGTTTCACGAAAAGAGTCTAGGGATCGCCCAAGAACTAAGGAACAAGTACGACATAGCAACTGCATATACAAACTTGGGAATTGCCTATTCTGCATTGCGCAGATACAAGAAAGCTATTGAGTATCAAAAAGAGAGCCTACGGATCACCATAGAGATAGGCGACAAGGAAGGCGAGGGTACAGTTTGCTATGATCTTGGTGTATCGTACTACTTCATAGCCATCTCTGATCAGGAACAGTATGATGATTGCCTAAAAAGATCAGAACGTTATTTAAGAGATAGTGTACGCTGCCGTGAGTGGCTGTTTGATGATTTGCAGAGCCAAGACCAATTCAAGATATCCATTGTTGACACGTTCATAAGAACTTACAAAATGTTGACAAAAGTACTATTAAGGTCCCAACAGGGAGAAGAAGCTCTTCTAGTGTCTGAGCGTGGACGAGCCCGTGCTTTAGGCGACCTGTTAATCTCACATTATGAGCTGCCTTGCGAGAAAGCTTCAATAAATGGTTCACTGACTTATGCTGACGTTGAGAAGCTGACCACACTGAATTCTTCAATCCTCTTTTTCTCACTGAACGACAATATCGTAACTATTTGGAATCTAGCAGATCGCGACTCTTCGGTTTGCGTTGAAAAGGAGATCAGAGGAATAAAATCTGCAGCAACAGACAAATTGATTTTTGAGCCAGTGGACGAGGAAGAATGCACGGAGGTATCTGTTAATGAAATCGTGGATAAAGCATACTATGAATTGCAGGTCAGAGCTGGAGTGGACTGCGAGGACAGATCGTTGGATTCACTAGAAGAGTGTGACACAGAGAATGATAGCATGGACATTGCAGAGGAGCCATTGTTGTCGGCAGGTGGAACGAGCGAGACCACCCAGGAAGAGAATCCACAACATCACCTTCGGTGTATTGAGGAAATAGAGGGAGACGATCCACTTGTGCTGCTATATGAGGAGTTAGTGGCGCCGGTACTACATAATATGACACAGGAGGAAATTGTTATAATTCCGGACGGACCTCTCTTCAAGGTGCCATTTGCAGCTCTAATAGATCCGAAGACAGATTTATTTCTTTCGGAAACTAAGCGTATTCGGCTTGCCCCGTCTCTGACAACACTAAAAGTTTTGCATGATAGCCCCGCGGATCATCACAGCAAGACAGGTGCACTGATTGTTGGAAATCCGGGTGGTGATTTACCTGGCGCTGAACGTGAGGCCGAGGAGATTGGACGATTGCTGGGTGTCACGCCATTGACTAGAGCTCAAGCAAGCAAAGATGTGAGTTACCTTTATTCATAGTTTGGTCGATGAAAACGTAAACACCAGTTTCGCTGAATAACTCGATTATGATGGATGACATTACGAATTTTCGATAGTGTTATATATTCGCGGTTGTCGTTGTCGTTGTATTAATTAGACATAAATAAATATATCTGAAAGAATTACTAAAATATAGTTATAGTGATACCTTTAATTGAAGAAGTAATTTATGCTTGTCTTGTATTTACACGAAGAAGCAGACTTCTATGATTGCTGAGGCGCAATGAATTGTCTTTTATACGATGTAGAAGAGAACATAGTGAATGGTAGAAATTACTCGATATTCTATTAAAAAGAGGGAGAGATCCGATTTTTCTACAAGGTTGAAAATATGTGTAGGTTGTGATATGTACTTGCGTTTGTGGCAGCGTGTAAGAGATTCTGGATAGTGGTAAGTTCTGGCGGTGAGGCGGCGTAAACTTGATTTTCGGTAAAACTATAGATAAAACATATAATCAATATCCGCACTGGTTGCTGATAGCCTTCCTTGCGGATTGTGTCAATGTACCAATTGTTACTGTTTCCATTGTTATTAATGCAGGTGTTATAATAGTTTTAATATCGTGATAGGTGATCAAGTGCAGGTTGCAGGAAGGGGTGGCTGTCGTCCACATTGCGGCACACGGAAGCATCAAAGGGGAGATCGCACTGGCCCCGTGTGCTCCAGCAAGACGTACTCCGATCAAGGAAGACTACATGTTGACAATTAAGGAGGTGCAAGAGACTGGTTGTAGAGCGCAACTGGTCGTGTTGAGCTGCTGTCACAGCGGTCGTGGTGAGATCAGGGCCGAGGGAGTGGTTGGATTGACTCGAGCATTCCTTGCTGCTGGAGCTCGAGCTGTTGTGGCGTCACTGTGGGCCATTCGAGACGACGCGACCAGGGAGTTTATGCGACACTTTTACAAGCATTTGAATAGCGGGAAGAGCGCCAGTGCAAGCCTGCAGCAAGCCATGAGAGAAATGAGGAAGAGAGCGGAATACAGCAAGCCGAGCAACTGGGCCGCTTTCTTTCTTATTGGCGATGACGTCACAATCAATGTTTCTAAAAGACGTAAGAGATGTTTCTCAGATCGTGCCAAGAGCTTGAGATCCTTTAGCAGTTGCATTGATTGAGATGAAGCTTAGAAGGAAACTCCATCTCGTGATGAACACTATAAAGTTGTGGACCATACCACATTTCGAATTACCGTAAACACTCTATTAAGCCCTCTGAAAGTATTACTGCCCCATATGAAATTGGAAGTTAGAAGTGTTGAGATCAAGAATCTACTAAGCTTCTAATCTACGCTATAAGTCATCATCTGTTGAGTGTTGGGGGTGGCGTGTGGTGAGTGAGGTGCATAAAATAGCGAGAGGAGCTCATTAGGAACTTGAAGCTCTAGCTCAAGAGGGGTGATCAATAGAGAGGATACGTTTATTAGAACGATTGCAGTGTTTGTATTTTCTGGTTTTTATATTCGAGCTGTCAAGGTATCACGTAACACTTTTTCGCCAATTTCTAACACCATACCCCCTCGAAACGCGGAGTACTGATGTCCTCGCCCACGCCTTACGCGTTTTAAACTATTTTTGGATAATTATAACCCCTCCCCCCCACCTTTTGGCATTATGCAATATTTCGACAGTCCCTTCAGTATAGATAGAGAACGTGAATTCCTCCTTGAACCTTGGGAGGCAGAAAATGTGCGATTTGACGAAGGCACGGTAGAAAGTTACAAATTACACAACGTCTTTATCCTTCTAAACACTAACCCAAGCAGTGTCTGGTTTTCAATAGTACACGAAAGAACCGCCAAACCCAGAAGCAAGTGAATTGAAGCCAAACACGAAATGAATACAGAAATGACCAAGCATTGAATAAGAGTATTGCAGGATTTGAGTAACAGTTAATTTAAACAACGAAAGCTTCGCACAATGCGTCATCAAGAGTGTTTCGAAACGCGTGTTCTTTCGGCACAATACCCGTTATTTTATCTCGTCTAAAGCACAGGTTAAACGACAAACTTCACATGTGACGAACCTAATGCTAAGGAGAAATATGTCTTTTTCTGCTTCACCAGCATAAGGTTCGTCGTATGTGAAGTTCGACGTTTGACCCTGGCGTTAGAACATCACAATTAGGAAATGCATTTTCTTAATCACATCACAATTCGAACAGGCTAATGATCCTGTTCAATTATCTTAAGCCCCATGTTGGATGTACCAAGAATTGCTTTCAAAGATGGTTTAGGTAGACGAGCCCAGTCCTTTTGGCTTTTGTAGCTTCTGGATAGGCGACGTTTTCTATTCACGCGATGGGAAACATTAGTGAATTATGATATATAAATTTAAATATATCATAAATGTTGCATAGACCCCAAGTGACCCAGCTACCTGAGACGGGTCCGACCCGCATTTGAACTTTGAAACCCGCCGATCCGCTGCGGTTGTAGAAAAACCCGCATTTGTGTTCAAATCCCACATTTTCGAGAAAATCAGTCGAATTTTAAAAAGACTTTTCAAATATTTCAAAGCGTCGTGTTTTGAATATCCTAGATTGGGGAATTCGTATTTTTAGACGTTTGAGCATGAATAGAGCTTGAAGTTGTTAACAGTATTGAATAAACGCTCACACTGAACTGTAAATCTGGTGCGTGAATTCAAACTTGGAAAGCAGGAAAATTTAGGACACGACAGCTGAACGGAAGAGCGGACGTCGTATAGTGAACAACCTTTTTACTCTTCTAAACACTGAAACTGACAAGCAATGGTTGGTTTCAAAACCAATCTGTACATTGCATTACGCTTTCTTTCTTATTGGCGATGACGTCACAATCAATATTGGTAAATAATGCAAGAGATGTATCGTACATAGATTGTACGTAGAGTTTGAGGCCATCGGTTGTTATATAGAGACTTAAAGTCTTAAAGTTGTGGCGATCAGTACGGACTCAGTAGTACTGACATTAGAGTTAAATAGCATGAACATTTCACGAGGAATGTTAGTGCAGGCTGTTGATGGTGTGCATATTGTTCAGAGTAGGCGAATGCAAGATCGCAAACGTTTTGCTAGTGTAAACACTGAGCCTTTTAGTCATTTACCAACTGAAACTGTGTTACTACAAGTTGTAATCTTGTCGTTGTTATGAACAATAGCGGTCTATCGTTGTGGAGGCACAAAGCACTTAATTTTTAATTAATGATGATGATTTGATTTGTATAGCGCCATATTCATTAATTGTTCATGGCGCTTAACAATATTAATATATACACTTGAATCCTATTATCTACCCTTGAGAGTTATTGTGATTGCCATTATATCTCACAATGGCAAGTAAATGAATTTCTTTGCGTCCACTGATTGCGCTATGCATGCACTACATATTGTTATTATTATTAAATTAGCTAAGCCCTTCATAGAGGGGCTTCTTTTTTAAAGTACTTTTGCATTTGAAATATTTTGGTTTGATTTTGGAGAGACGCATGTTTTTCAAGAAATTTATGTTATTGTAAAGTTCGCAATATAAATGGAAAGTGCGCAATATAAATGCAATATCATTATCATTATGTTTTAAAAGTACTTTTATTATACATTTGGTGGATTTTATGAAGCTGTAATAAACGGAAAAATCAAATGTCAGTCGCTTATAAATTTACCCTTGATTGGTTGCGACGATGTTTGCACTTTTTTGTAGGTTTGAGAACTGCGCTGATATCTCAATAGACTACTGATCGATCCCAGTTCACTACAGATAAAGATTCAATAAAGTATAGTTATTTTTAATAAAAGCAAAAATCACGTTATAAGTTTCTTCCGTTGTCATTTTGCCCAAACTAGATTGCCTTGTGTGCCTATCGCACCGTTAATATTAGGCTTGAGTAGGTAATGAGACATCAATGGTAAACGGTGTACCCCACCTTTCATGTAAACGTGATGAAGATAAAAAGAGAGATTGTATGGATAGGCGGGTTTAATACCTCACCTACCCGAGGTCCTCCACCTAGAGTCCCTTAGACAGATAATAGATAAATGTTAGGCACATCGTACACAGATCGCATAGGAGATGGATCGTGAAGACGTTGTAGACAGATCATAGACATATCGTAGCTAGATCACTAACCCTAGACAGAGCTGCAGCAGTGTCTGTCTACCTGTCTGCCTGCCTGTCTGACTGACTGTCTGTCTCTCTGTCTGTCTATGAAAACTTCCCTATGAAAGAAACACTCATTCGACGACACGCTCTCATTCATCCAGTTCATCGCGCATCATATGTCAACAGTCGTCCAATCAAGATTGCGATAACAGGGTAACGTATAGGTCTCGCCAAGGATCATGGGATTCGTGTGACTGCTTTCATTCGCAGAAGGAGTAAATGGCAGAAGGATCTCTCATATATATATATACCGTCACCAACAGGTACCGGTTATATGGAAAGTAGACTTCTAAAGGTATTTGCATACTGGACGACTGGATCAACACAAGGGCTGTTATAATGTCGGTGCTGCCATTGATCGGTCAGTTGACGATAAAATTCAATGGGCAAAAACTTGTGCTTGAGGCAAAGGGTAATTTTGTTTTAGCATTACCTTCAGTTGGAGCGCAATGTTCCTCCATATTGTAGTTGATAAAAGATCTGACTGAAGAAGTGGTGGTGGGAAAATCGCAAATTTGAATTTAAATCGATGTGAATTTAAACAAATTAATGAAACAAAATTTTAATGTGATATTTAATTAGCTGGATACAGTCTACTCTGAGCTCCCTCTGAAAAGGCACATGAAAACGTATTGATAATTATTTGTTTTGTCCTTATCCAGATAACTACAGAATTATGTTATCAGCATTCTCCTCCCTCCACCATTTAGAATCATTTTAGCCTGTGAACAGGTTCTTCCTGCTGGGGGACAGGTTTTCTTCCTTCATAATTTTTCAAGGGACTGTGCGTTCATACAGGAACAAAAAATACGATAAGTGACTTCTGATTGTCTCTTCCTTGATATAACTGTATCTCCCTAAAGGAAACTCACAATTGAGTAAAAAAAGATAACTCGGAGTAAATTAATATCATATCTTTATTCAAGCGTTGTTCAAATTGTAACTACTACACCGTCCGTTCAGTTGTCGGTTGGCATCAGTGATGTGGCAATGAGTACAAGCATCTCATCACTGTTGAGAACATTATGAGTCAGTGGCGCTTTTCAGTCCACTCAAGATCTTATTGAAGCTTCAGGTTTTACCTTTCACATCAGACCACCGACCAAAGTAAGTAATTATTTATAGATGTCACAATTCAGATGGAAGCTATAAAATTAAGCACAACAGGTTCTGTAGTTGTTGGTGACTTGATTGTACTTGTTCATAGTGCGAGCAGGACTCCTTTGCGTTGCAATATGTCACTCTTTATTGGTTAAGAATTCCATATTCCAACGTCAGTGTTGCCTCCCTTTCTCTGAAGAATGAGATAGTTCTTCATAACTTCTTTGATATCTAAAGGCGGAACTGATCGGACCGCGGTGTAATCATTGTCAGTAATGGCAAGGATTCCAAGAAAACTAAACAACACACGTCAAGGTCAATATAAAGTATTATTGTAACATTTCGGAGAGACTGTTAGGTAAACTGGACACAACACATTCTACACCATATATAAGGAGAACTAAAGGCAATCGTGCGTTTAAGTATTATATGATATAAAACGCTAATGCAAGCACTTTTCTTACAAACAAAAATGAAATGGGTTTATCAGATATAATCAAATCACCTACGACTGATCGAATTGTCGGGTTGTTTCACAGGTAATCGAATGGGAAATGATGTAAAAGCAGATATTTAGTGCAAATGTCTCGCATCGCTCTTTCACTTTCGGCATCCAAAACAGTTGGTGCGGATTTGCAACCTAACAGCGCTTAATCTTATTCGGTAGCCTGTGTTTAATCATATTATCGCTGGGTTCTGTGTTTAGAAGGGGAAATGCGTTGTTCAAATCGTAACTATACTGCGACGGCCCTCGTGGGTCCAGTTGATGGTTCGCAGCTGACGTGGCAGATAAATACGAACAATGCAATGTCTTGGGGTGCGGTCTTTTCATTTCGAGTAAAAAGTCCAACAATTTTGATTAAGGTCAAGTACTTGATGTACTTTAACAGTTTACTAATGATTTAGAAAAGATTTGAAGCAGGGGAAAAGGTTGTGGTGATATTAATGATTTTCTACGAGCCTATTGAATGGATATGATGGAGTTTGGGTGAAAAAATAATGTTTAATTTAAATATTTAATTAGATGGCT
>JANVCH010059192.1:0-11032 GCA_025505405.1 Epizoanthus rinbou
TTTGTTATTTGGCCTGTCATGTTAAAATATAGTTTTACCTACCTACCTACCTATCTACCTACTTACCTACCTACCTACTTACCTACTTACATACTTACCTACCTACCTACCTACCTACCTATCTACTTAGTAACCTACCTACTTACCTACCTACTTACCTACCTACCCACTTACCTACCTACCTACTTACCTACCTACCTACCTACCTATCTGCTTAGTAACCTACCTACCTACTTACCTACCTACCTACCTATCTGCTTAGTAACCTACCTACCTACCTACCTACCTATCTACTTAGTAACCTACCTACCTACCTACTTACCTACTTACCTACTTACCTACTTACCTACATACCTACCTACCTACATACCTAGCTACCTAGCTACCTACATACCTACCTACCTACTGACCTACCTACTTATTTACCTACTTACACTTTATATATGAATTGTTTTCTTATTTTATGTCCATGTTTCTATAGCGGTATGAATACTACATTACCCAAGGAATTCCAGACCACGCCCTCGCACCTCAGGAACCAGAGATCATGGACAGAATTGTTGGAAAGAGAATCCCAGAGAAACTGAGGACAGACCAAGATCTTGACCCTCTTGCGGCTGAACTCAAAGAGGAAGTCAAAGTAGATTACAACTTCAGTGCTCGAAAAGCCATTGGTGAGAAAATATTGAAGCTTGCCATAAAATAGCCGCAGGAATGGGAGTAGTTTCATAACAACCTTTTTTAAATTATCATCACTGCCCGTAGTGTGCATAGATTTTCAGGATTTTTTGCATATCCAGATCTGGTGGTCAATTTTCAGCAAAATCACATTTTCGGTTTTCTGACTCAAGCTGCCTTTTTACTGTCTCCTCTTTACAAATGCTGGGAGAGATCAGTGTATATAAGCTAGTAAATTCAATACTTATTATTTTGATATTTTTCAGTTGATTACATTCTCAAGGATGAAGGTGAGAAAACCAGGTTACACATCGCATCAACCCCAAGACCATTTCCACAAAGGTAAGTATAGAATTGAAGTTCAAACATATAGCTAGTAACTAAGTAAAGCTCACTAATAAAACAGAGTTAGCATGATTATAAAGCTATAGCATTGTGACAGGTTGCTATATTTTAAAAGTAGTTTGGTTGTATTGTAGGTGTGCTGTTTTGCTTGACAGTGTAGTTAACATCTTGGCAGGCAGTTTTTTTATCCAATTATAATAAATTATCTAAAATTGAAGTGAAGAGTAGCAGCATATTTATGGAGATACGAAAATAAATATATTTTATTCTCTTCACCGAAATTGAAGAAAGCAATAGGCCATTTCCAAATTACGAGCCACTGCCCACAAACAATAACTTCAAACCGAGGCCAGGTGCCAAAACTACAGAAAATGTATGAAAACTTAGCACCTGGCCTCGCTTTGAAGTTATTGTTTGTGGGCAGTGTCGCGTAATTCGGAAATGGCCTATTTGCGCATGTATGAAACATCTGTGAAAACACACATTTGTGTAAACTTGTTAACGAAAATAATGTCCGTTTCAACAATGATAATTTGTGAGAAATGCGAAACAATGCAGTAACCTTATTTTTTATTTCAGTCCCCCATTCAAGCCTCCCTGCTGCTAATAGAACGATCGGACTTAAACAAACTCGCCCTCGAGTGCTTCATCAGTAAGTGGTTATATATTTGTAATCTCTAGTTTTGAAACTTTATTTTCGGGCGCTTTCGTTTAGGATATTCTTATTCCGGAAGAGGAATACACGTAATACATTCTGGCCATTCTGCTACCTGAAACAATGTATTCCAAGTATTCTGGAATAGGAATAGCTCCCAAACGAACACTTATTCCCATTATTCCGACTATTCTTATTCCGGAATAGTGCCAAACGAACGCGCCCTTAGAATGATTGTATCTTTCCAGTTGTTCAAGGAGTTGAAAAGAAGTGGAAGGACTGTCTTGTATTACTTTTTTTGTTGCAGAAATTATGAAGTTCATGGGTGACTATGTGTTGCTGAAGGGCGAGAAAGAAGCCGATCTGGTGTACTCCATTCTCAAGGTCAGTTTCACGTAACTGAATTACTTGTTATGATATGGGAAGGAAAAAACGAGGATCCGTAACTTACCGTACAGACCGAGCAAACGAGGCTCATAAGATATTTATTATATTGCTTTGTTGATAATTTGAAGCCAGTGAGGGCGTGTAAAACCTTGAAAAAGTAAGCAAATCACAGCCGCGCGAGAGCGAGAGGCCCGTACGGCAACTTACGGACCTGAAATTGACCAATCACAGCGCGCGAAATTAGCCAGCTATATAATATTAGTGCTAATAAACCCAGGTAAAACAGTTTGTGTTTATTTGCTAGTAATTTTGTAACACTCCTTGGCTTCAGCAATTTCCAGTCCTTGTATACCACTATTTCAAAACAGGTTGACATTGTGCGATAGTGAATACCACAACCAAATAAAGATAAGTTGTTTGTGGTGCGTAGTTGTCATTTGGAACTCAAATCTCCACAGCACCATTTTGTATTTACTCTAAATTGTGTACAACCCACAGTTCCTTTCGGTCGTGGTATACATTATTGTACACTGTCGTCATTTCCCGAAATAGCTGTATCGTAACCGCGTGTCGGGTTAATGGAAGCTGGAAACACACGGGACTGGAAAGATAGAGACGATTTCGCTTGACTATCCAAAGATTGATGCAAATGCAGTGACAATGACAATGACAATGGCAATGCGATAATAAATAAATGATGATAGGAAAAGCTAGCGATTGGCTAAATCTGTTGTTGCAACAATTACAAAAATACAAACAACCAATCAGACGGTAGTGTGACAGACGTAAACCACTCAGAGATGAAACTCGTTGCATTGTCATGTCATTTGCATTACATGATGGCGTGTACGTGAGAGGAAAAAGGTCGCCAGTACTCAACACGAGTCAAAACTTGCAAATTTTATTGGTCAAAAGCTGCTTTGACAATGCAATGACAATGAGCTTTGGACAGTCAAGCGAAATCGTCTCTAATCTGTCCGGGATAGCCCACGTGTGCTGCCTGTCACTTCTTGTCCCGATAACGTAGTGACCAAGGGGTCGTGGGTTCGAACCCCACTCTCGCAACATAAATCTGTTTCTTCGTCAAGATACGTGTTGGAAGTAAGATAATACACTTGAAAATATTGAAAAGGTTGACTCTGACTACTGCCTTCGTGATACAGTTTGTATTTAGGGGCCGACCATTTAACTTTTGAGGGGGGGGGGGGTGGACTTTTTCAGGTCAGCAGGATATTGTTTCCAAGGCATTTGGCTTGCAAGAACATTTTTTGCCGTATAGAAGGCCAGCAGGATTTTTTTTTCAGCGATCTACAAAGTCACTGAAATAGCAATAACAATATCTCTTGGCTTGTAACCAAACTTACTGCTGGTAAACTAATAAGTAAAAAGCCGATTTCTAGTTGTGTATTTTAAGACTATTTCATAGGGCTGAGCTATCTATGTCAGCTCAGGCCCGTAGCCAGGATTATGAGTGGGGTGGTGTGAATAAGCGCTGAAGGCCCGAGTTCCTAGGGGGGTCCGGGGGCATGGGCATTTTTTAAAAAAATTGATTTCCTGAGATTGCATTTCCTGCATTTTAGAGTTGTTCTACTGAAAAAAGCGCCTTTTTCCTTGCACCAAGTGCTGCAGGGATTTTTTTTGGCCCCGAGGGCCATGCAAAAGTTAAATGGTCGGCCCCTTAGCAAAGTTAGTTTGATATTAATATTGCAACTGCCTGATACGACAGAATTTGAGGTTGCGAATTCTCGTTGTTTCACAATGCAATAAACTGAAGCCATGTCCATGCCAGTACAGAATTATTTTGGTCTTTAAACAATGTTCTGATCAACAGCAACACATTACAAGCAGCTACAACAGGATTCAATCTCTTGACATTGTGAAACAAAAAGAATATCGGTAATCTGTTTATATTAAATACAAATATCAGGTAAATTCACGTAAATCACAAGCAATAAATTACAAGCTGTATTTTTGCGGTTTGCATAAATAACAGGTACATTTTATACAATAGCAAGAGTAGCGAAGAGCACGAAATACAATTGTACTTCATGTGTCTGCCAAATTGAACCCAGATCAAAAAATATTATATCAGTTTCTTCTTTCCATAATTGTATGAATATATAATATATATATATGATTAGTTAAAGTGCACAGTATTTGAGTATATATGAATATAGTTTCTTCAAAAACTGATTTGAAGTTGAATTGATGTTTTATATAATAACGGATTCTGAATATCTGATGAAAAAGTAAATTATTTCAGGCCTGCTGAGAGATAATAGGTAATTTCATCTGTAAAATACGGGGTCACTTTTTGCTTTGTCAGAAACAGCAAGAAAAAAATACACCCCACCCCCCTTGAAAATGCAACTGGTGCGTTTTCAGTCAGTAAATTCAGTCAGTAATTCAGTCAGTAAAAAGGAAACTTGATAAACCATATAAAAACTTCATGAAATCAAACTTAAAGTAGAAATATTTTTTGAAACTTTACTAGTAACTCTGGTATGGTCTTCATATAACAAAAGTAAAGCATTTGCGACAAACCACAACAGTTAAGTTCTAGTTTGTGTGGTAGTTAATTTACAAAATGTCAAAGTAATTTGGCATTGAACTTTGAAGACATGTATAATAGTATATAGTTTATTTCTTTTTAAGATCAATCACATCGATATCCCTAAAAAAAAGTCCCATAAATTGCTGTTTATATTATAACTCACAGTGACTTGAAAAAACCAAATTACTGACAAAGCAAAAGGTTGACCCTTTGAAACTGGAACGAAAGTTTCTATCAAACTAGGATATGTAGAAAGCTTTTTACAATAGCAAACTGTTACTCATATAAAGAAGTGTTTCTACAACCCCAAACATAAAGCACAGTTTTCCATATTAAACCAAGTATAAATTATTCTTGCTTCGTCCTTAGTTCTAAAATAAAAATAAAAATTATCCCTGGAAAGCTCTGGGTCAACTTTCTGACCAGACACTGGGGTTTAAAATAAGTAAAAATATCAGTTAGTTTTGTACCACTGATCAGGTTCATATCATTAGCTACAGTAATACTATTAAAGCACTTCACATATCTCCTCATAAATCGCAAATGTATAATAAAATAGAATTATAATTAATATTCCAATCTTTGCTAATTAAAGATGGGCACATATTTAGCAGAGCTTGTACAAGACTATGCAACAAGGCTGCTGCAAAGAAGCATGGTTGGATAACATGTATAAACTTGCCCACATTTGGGCAAAACCGCAGAAAAACTTAAACATGCAAACTTATACACAATTGCTTCCTACCATGCATCTTAGCAGGTCTTAAGCATATTCCTGCGGGTTATATACTGGACATTCTCATCTTGTATTGGCAGCAGTTCATAGATTCATGATACTGTATTAACTTTTCCTTTGTGCGATTTAAATATAATCGGTATTTTGGTAATTAAATAATCCAGCCTCAATGCTGGGGTGAAGGTTCTGTTGTCGTGATGAAGTATTTGCACGACGAGTAATATAACTATATATACGATATATTGCATGATTGCATATAATATTGTAATTACAATTAATGACCCCTCTGTACAATGGAGCAACTTTACCCAGCTAAGATTTGACATACATGTAACATACAACATAACTTCGCTTGACGGCAGTGATGAAATCCAATGGATCCTGCAAGACTGACAGTTATTCAGGCTTGTGTCGCAGGAATAAAATACTCAGTTGGATGAAAATCAATTTTAGCAGGTCCGGCCTGTAGGCCTGCCGATGTTAAGTCAGCCTTATTATTATTATTATTATTATTATTATTATAGGTCAGACCATGGCACTGTGTGACAAACACCATTATTCAAAGGGGCCATAAATTGAAAACAGTTAATATTAATTTTATTAGTGATTGTTATCTTAATCTACCACCTTTTTGCAAACTTTTCCAAAGGCCTGCAATCTCTTAGCCATGAGTCACAATACTCTGTCTCCCTATTTTACATGTAGAACATAGGTTGGACCATGTTCTTAGAATCAAGGAGGTATCTGACAAACACTCTGTGTGCAGTATATGTACACTTGTTTCACAAGTTAATTTGAGGAACTCTACATTATTATCAAGTCTACCAAGTTTACCTGAATTAAACTGGATATAAACTGTGTCATTGTCAATAATCACCAAAACCAAAAATGTTTAGTTTCGTTTTGGGGGGAAGAGTATAATAGTACTAGCAGAAGTCTTTGTCACTCAAAGAGTGCTAAATATTCTGTATTCATTACCAACAAAGTCCTCAAACTTGGTAAATTTGCAGATTTCAATGTACTAATGTTCTAGTTTTATGCATGGTTCAAGTTAGAAATCAAGAGTGACTTTATACACTCTGTGCTAGTTCTTCATCACTATAGCCAATCAGGATGAAATATCATAACCTGCATGTCTGGAGCAAGTTACTCACACCTAATGTGAACATGGTAACGGACTGCAAACTCAGAGTAAATGATCACAAAAGGTGGTAAATTGAAACAATTAATTGCAGTTGGTGGTAATTAATGTAAATATGATATTTATATATATACAACAAATTATCATGTGGTCTTCAACATGAGTACCTCTACAGACAAAATTTGTTTAATTCTATCTTAACTTACTAATAATTTTCATTCAATTTACTAGGCTAATATACTATGAGCAGTAGCCACACAACTACTGCAAACTGGAAGAATTGAGTTACAGTGAGTCTCCAGCAATTACAGCTCCTTAAACAAGCACAGAAACTCCGCAGCAGTCCACTGGGGAAAGAAATGCAGAAACTAGGCAAGCAATGCATTTCCCTGCATTTTCGTTGCCCAATGGACTGCACCTGGGTTTTTTTAGGATGCTCTTGAAAAGTGACTATAACTCTGTTATAGTCACTGTCCTCTGTTATTGCTCCCTTAAAAAAAGAAGTGGTCAGGCCAAGAATGCAATACAAAACCTGTGGAAGCTGTTTAACCTTTTAGCAATAATAATATTTATTTAACAGAAATAAAGTGGTGCATATTTAATAGAAAAGAACTAACAAAAATTATCTTGTTTAATAGGTGCAAACTGTCCAGCAGCTAGTTATCATGAAAATAATTATCTTTGACTTGTACCCTGCACAATTTATATGTAGCTATTATTGACAAAACGATTTATTTAAGCAGCTTACCTTTGCTAGATGTGTAGAAATCTGTGCAGAAAGAACTATGATAAAGCAAGAAACCTACTTGAAAAAAGCTTTTGAAGGACGGCAAAGAACCCTTTCCTGCTAAATTTCCAATATCCAAGTTCTTAATTTGTATTGTAGAAAATCCGGAATCCGGAATCCAGAAATCAGACAATTTTTGGTTTTGGAATCTGGAATCCAGAAGAATGGAATCAGGAATCCATAAGTTTAGAATCCAGCATCCATGTTTTCCATGGATAATCTGTTACATGGGGCAAGCTCAAGTAAATTTTACTCTTGAAAACAACAGTTGAATACTGATGCCACAGTACACATAATACCTCAATTCTTGGTTATATGACGACACTTTATAAAACTTTATGAGAACTTTTTTTACCATAACCACAGTTTCAGACACTTCCGTTCCAGGTTGTCACTGCTGGCAAGGAGTCACTCCGTCTCATGTGCGATGCCACACCAGTACAGTGACAAATAATTATAAAGTACCTGGACCTCAGGTTATCAATGAGGCTTATATCCAATCTCACACTTTCTGTGGGTGCATGAGGGTATGACAAAATTGTCCAATCATCTTATGCAACTTCAACAGCAAGTGCTCATGTGACACCGGGAGGCAGCTAGAACATGTACCTCCATGAACACATGATATTATGTATATCAAATGATCTGTTTACTCTACAACATCATACAACATTTGGTCTTAAGTGTGCGATCAAATATTTGGGTCATTGTTGTTTCTTTTAGTTGTGTGTCTCAGTAAACTATCATTCGGCAAACAGTAAAATCTAGCTCTGGATGTTGCTAACTTCAGAGGGAGACAAATCCCAATTTCTGTCAGTGCATCTGTTCAGTGCACAACTGTACTGTGATATTCAAGGGTTCATTTTGCTGGAATAAAATTCTAATTAGAAGTCCAAATGCAGATTCAGTTCAAGCTAACTTTATCACAAGTACATCCTCAGATACCCCCTGGGGGAGGGGGAGGGGGAGGGCGATTGGTCTCTAAGGACATCACACATACGCACAGAGTAAACTGCTTGTAATCAAGACGGCAGAACATTTTCACTGAACCTTGACCACTACTACCTACTAAAAAGCTACAATACTTAACACTTACTATGCTATGAATCATAGCAAGACTTTTCCAAATTGTTTCATTATTGCATACTCAAAAGAATATGTCATGCGTAGCCGAGACCACTGAACTGGTTCCGTTGTGAGCCATGTGTTAGTTGTTGTTGCTGTTGCACACTGAGTACTGATGCTTGAAGAACACGGTGTAAAAATACCTTCCAGTTTTTCAGGCGAGTGACTAGCTGAAATCACTGCTAAATCTTTTTCAATTTCCAGCAACTCAGGTTTGATCTGAAAGGAAAAATGTAGAAATACATTTCACGCAAAGTTACACTTTCCATTTCACAAATTCGACTTAGTTGTGTACAAGATGTAATATTCAACTGATCATGATCCTCGATCCATACACATATCCCAGTGTGGAAAAGCAGGGGTGGATCTTGGGGGGGGGGGAGGGGTTCCTCGCATATTGTTTGGGTGGGGGTGTGCTGCTGTGTCCCTGAAAGTCCTACCCTTTACCAGAGGAAATTTTGAAAATGTTGTGACCCTATACCAGAGTACGCATTTTAAAAAATTTCCAAACATACTGTAGACTAGCTTGATTGCAGAAAATACGAAACACCGAGTATGTATTATATCTTTCATTTAAATTTGCAATGGTTTATTTTGTTCTCGATACAAGTTTTTTGTTATTAATATTCTTTTGTCCAATTCTCTGATAAATAATACCCTTTACCAGACTAATCTTCTGCGATTACTAGACCCTTTCCTAGAGTAAATGACTAAAAAACCATACCCTTCACAGCGGCACATACCCGTATAGCCGATATATGGGAGTACCCCCGGGGGTGGGTTTAGGGGAGCCCCCCCGGCCTTTCCATCAAACCATGTAGCTTACCTCTCTCTTGTAGTCTCTTCTGATTGTCTCTACCTCCTCCCTGCATGGTTTACACACGTACAGGATACTTGTGTCTTTCTCCAGGCTGTTGTACATCTCGTCACTAATGTTATCACAAGTTGCATGAATCCACCTGGCAAACCCAACACATTAATGAATTAAACAATAGTTACTGTGGTTTTTTATTTTTAAATGTTTTAAGATTTTCCCCGTTGTAAATAATCTTTTAATTATTAGTATATAAAGTTTTTCGTACTTTATACATTTATGTACATGAAAATGCCTAAATTAAGGTTGCAACTATTTTGTTATTATCATTTGTTGATCGTTGCCACTGTTTGACTCCAACAACATGTATAATTAACCTTCTATTTCATTAACAATTACTTTCAATTAGGTGCTCATAGTTTCCCTGAGCAGCAAACAAATGGAACAATCTACCTTGGAACTGTAAAAACTGTGCCACTCTGATCTGTTGCAGCTCCAATCCCTCTATAATTTAACTACCTCAAAAAACTCTTGACCCTACCTGAGCTACAACCCTGACTGAGTGTATTAGTAATAATTATTGCATAATTTATTATTATTATTATTATTATTATTATTCACATGATGCTGTATATAATTATTTCATATACACTTCTTAAGTTATCTGCTCATATGCTTGCATTTCTTATTGTTTTTAGTTATAACTAAGGGTCAGTTATCAATTGTGATGTTTTGTCATCTCACTGTCTCTTGTCACATTTCCTCAGAATAATTTTACAAGTTGTGTAAAGAAATGGATTTCTCTTCACATGGACAATGAATGACAATCAATTGGGAATGGAGAGAGAAATATGTTCCTTATATGGACAAGAGGTTGATTACGAAATTGTTCTTTGTATGGTTCTTTGTGTTTATGGTAATTATGGATATTTAAGTGACTGATGATTGGAGTCAGTTCATTGTGGTTCTGGCTCATGTACTGTTCAGAAGTTATTTTTCTACCTATGTGACTTGTAGAATTGTTGTTGTAGTGATATTATATATAACGTGGGCCTAGAACCCGTCACCGCAAATATTGCTGTGTGTTTTGTTTTTCGGGACTCAAGGGAATATCAGGAACTAAGAATTAAGAACAAGGTGACCAATCAACTAAACTAAATTACACTAAACTACACTACACTAAACTAAACTAAACTTTAAAACTAAACTAAACTAAAATGCATATGCAGACACTAGCTGTGCAAAAGTACAGCTTTAGCCTAAAGTAAATACAATGAACAGAAACTGTAAAATGTGCTGATAGCATTTCCTGGGACTACTATTATATTCTGTACCTGCTGCACGAGTCACACTGCACAGACTTGTGGTTTGCATATCCCTGTCCACACAGTGGACACACACTTGTTCTCCGCCTCTTCTGATTGCAATGCTCACACATGGAATAATCAATATTCCACTGGGAAGCTGAGCTGGTGCCGCACTCACGACACCGTCTACACTTCTGCAGAATTTATCAAATGCTTCATGTTTAGATATTGGTATGAATTATCTGTACTGCTGTGGTGGGAGTTGTTACAATGCACCTGTCAATGTTACGCCTCAGAGGGGAAGGGGAGCGGGCAAGGGGTGGGGATTTGATCTCAAACTTGAAAACAATTATCAAATGCCCAAGGGTAGGGCAAGATAATTTTTGTCAAATTTATACTGAAACCGACCAAAACAGTACTGAGAAATTTATTTCCGTGTCAAAGTAATGCCAAATCCCCACCTATTGCCTGCACCCCCCCTCAACACACACATACCCCTCCTG
>JANVCH010059303.1:0-11032 GCA_025505405.1 Epizoanthus rinbou
AGGCTTACATTTCAAACAAGAGACAAAGCAAGAGAGCTGGTCATTTCAAAGCCGCCTCGCACTAATCTGCGAATTAAGTATTGTTATCCTGGGCCTTTGTTTTGATATCTTCAACAAAGGCCGCGTATGAAATACACGAAATATGAAATACGTGACGAATATGACTGAAATTCATGTGTTCAGTGATTGTCAAACTCCTTCTCTTTTAATCTCGTCGATGAAAAAGGCCACTGAACACGATGTGCTGGATGGCTACTGAAATACGACAACAAACCACGATACCTTCCCACGCTGCACAGACTTCACCTCTGGCGTTCTTTTCCTGATTCAACCGAATACACACGCTCTCAACTTGTACAGAGTAAGTTTTGAAGTCTTGTCTGATCAACAGGCAGGAGATTTAGATTACATTTCCAAGTTTGGCAGTGCATGTTTCAATACAACAAGTGCTGGTGTGGCGAGAAGGGATACGTTGGCGACAGTCGCCAGTGTTGAAACTTTGCTTGCAGCATCAATATCAAAAATGATGATGTTGTCGTTCCTTCACACATGTTCCAACTTTACTGTTTGGAGCTTGCACAGTAATATGAAGGAGGTATTATGCTGTCCATGCAACTTTGATTGTCCATTGGTAAAGGGCGTGTTAGTACATTCTGTAAAATGGAAAAAATAGTTGTTTTAAGTTTGAGAATATTTTATTTCAGCAGTTCACTGTCGGAAGGCAACAGTATTCCTGTGATTCGATTGGGCCCTCAAAACCACAAAAAGTCCTTAAAAAGCAGTTTCCAAAATTTGTCTTTAAAAGCCCACAAATTTTACTAAAAATAATCATGGTCCTTGGAGTTAAAAGTTGTACTGCAGGCTCCATTTTGCATGCATTATGTTCTGGACTTAGAGGAACAGGCACTGAACGAGATTCATTCATTTGCGTGAGTACTATAGGTCTGACACAGATGAGGGATGACTTTGAAGCCACTGCACAGAAATATATGTAATAAAATCAACGATATAAAATTAAATGTTTCTTTAAAACACAAATTTCTTAACTAGTACTTTTTGCTTCGTTGTAAGCGTTGGTGAATGCATTTTCATTATTTTGGAGTACTTTTAACTCTTGATATTGTTCAAAGTTCTTGGTATGGCATTCTGCAAAAGAAGAAATGTGTTTGTAAGATACATTAACTTTAGATCCTACTTTCCTTTTGTTGTTTACCCCGCTTACAAATTTATAATTGTATTATATTAAGGATACATGACTTGTTAACCGTCACTGGTTTTTTCATGTACCCTGTACTCATCTTAACTGGTAATATATAGACATTTCAAATGTAAAAAAAAGCTAAAAAAATGTATAGAGCATTGAGTACAAATAAAGGTATTGTTGTTGTTGTTGTTGTTGTTGTCCTACTGTTTTTCAAATGTTAAACTTGAGGTAGTTCTTTATGGAAGTACTTACCTTGTGTTACTTATCAGGGTTTGGGACATGGGACAAAGGTTCCAAAAATGATTCAATTTGAGCGATTTTGTGTTTCCAAATTGTGAAAATAGTTAAATCTGCTGGTCTAATATGTTTGTGATGAAAGGAGTATCTAAGAGTTGCTAGTGTTAAAAAACCACAAATTAAATGTAAATTCACAGAAATTACACAAACTTAAGAGATACTTTAATAGCTTCATGATCTGAATAGTAGGCACTGACAACAGAATTATTCATAATTTTAAATGCATGAGGTTTGATATAAAGGTGATTTGATAAACTTCCTTCTGAAACAAATGTAGGGCTTTGGACTATCTGTATATATTTGAGTCTGTCCATAAAATTCCTTAGTTCCTGGATTTCTTCAACATTCAAGAAGTTAATAATAAAATCTCCAAGAATCATATCAACAGACACTTCACTGATGAGATCTATTAAATTGTTTAGAAACTGCTGAGTGTTTGAGCCATGCTTTCAATAAAGTAATAGCAATGTTTTTCGTTTTTGTGAGTTTTCACTAGAAATAACGAATTTCAGAGCATTTACTGGAGAAAAGTATTCAAGATCCAGTATTCTAACTTTACTTCCAAAACAAATTGCTAAACTCAAGTATACCTGTTATTACTATCTTGTCTTAAAAGTACAAAGGGATAGATCTGTCTTCTAATATGGCTATCTGAATCGGTTGGTTTCAGCTGTGTTTCTGTAAGTAGTAAAATGTCTGAGCTAAATACTGTTGGATCACATTTAATGTCTATGCTGTGTTTAGAGAGTGACCTAATGTTTAGCAATGTGATATTTACAAGGGGGTCATTTGATTCAGAAACATCCTGTAACTGTTGTTGTGAATTGCTGTCAGCTTCAGCAAGCTCTCTGAGCCTCTCATATTCTTCACGAACTCGAGGATCTGCTTTTATGTGTTTGTTCTGTATTGTTCCAATAATGAAGACTCCAGATAGGGAGGTTGCACGACTCAGAGCAACATATATTTGTCCATAGTTGAATGATCTTTGTTTAAATAAGTCAAAACTGATAACAACATTCTGCAAAGTTAAGCCCTGAACTTTTGTAGATTGTGCAAGCCCAAGCTAAGCTCAATGGAAACTGTATTCGCTGTATCTCGGAGGACGTCCCTTTTCCTGGTCTTACTTTTATGTTATCTAAAACCAGCAAAATTGGTATTCTTCCCTGTTGTCTTTAGCATAAGAATCTGTGCATTTATCTATAGTCATTTGGTCATTTGGCCGCCCTGAGAAAAACGTCCAGAAATCAACTTGCTTCGTTTCCCATTGTCCGACTAATCCTTTTTTTTTAAAATTCACCGTAATGAAACTATTCATGACTGATCGATGCCGGTTTTGTTCGAATCTTCAACTGAAGAGGGGTTATGTTGAAAATATGTTATCGGACTTTAACGCGCTCATTTTATGATAAACAAAACTTTTATAGGGATGGGCAAAACAGCTATTAAAAATTCTGATTCTAGGAAGTGTTAGTTAAGTTAGTTCTTGGAAATTACAGCTGTAACGATAGCTATCTAATTAGATTGCAGCTTGGCTCAGTTTATTTTTCAGTCTTTTACTGCAAGTTAATTATTCACTGATACACTTTCTCCGTGTGCTTTTAATTTAGGGTGCATTCGTTTGACATTACTGCATGGATGTATTCCCGGAATAAGAATAGTCGGAATAAATCGGAAATTCGCATTCGGATCTACGTCCTACGTCAGTCACCATCATCTTTTTCCAAAGAGCTTGAGGGAGTATCGCGTACTTTGCAGAACCTGATTGCTGGAATGGTCAAAGAATACCGTTATAGCTATTGCTTCAGAGATGCGGCCACAGCCAATTTGCCTACAGATTGGACATCTCTCTGTTCGTAGCCTTTCTCTCTTTGGCCTCTTTTCCCGATTTAATCGGGATTCCTAAATGAGCAGAGAAAGCTGCCGCCACAAGAGCTGCCTTTCGACAGTTTCTTCGTTGTAGATTTGCCAGACCGAATTGAAGATAGCTGCGTTGTCACTGACTACGAACGGCGGTATGGTCACGTGGTATAAATATAGACCAATCAGAATTTAGGTCATTATATATGATGTCGTATTACAAATATTCAGATATATGCTCAATGCAACTACATAATTTATCAGTTTTCAACCCAGATTCAGCAGCGAAGTTTTTTAAATCACTGCGGTTTTGTTTCGTGTAAACTTCATTAGTCAATCCTAGGATCATATAACTTACAGGAAGGGCATTTGAAGAATTCGTCAATGGACCTTTATCACTTTTTGAATGTCAATCGAAATCTTGATGTTACCACTTTTTAAATGCTAGAAATGGAAAGAGCAGGTCGAGTTGGTAAGTAGCGAAAATTTGGGGGATTATTGGCTCAAAAAACAGATATTTTTGCCCGGAAACCAGGGTCAGGTTACTAACAAACACCTCTTTGTGCAAACAATACTAATCAATCTAAAAATAGTGAGGCGTTACACGTGTCGTGGGCTGTCAAAAAGTCATCGAAGCATGATTTTCAAAATAAACGTATGTGGAATATTTTATGCACATGACCAAGAAAGGAGAAACACCGAAGAAATTCGTTTAAAGAGGGAGGAAACAACTAGAAGCAAGTGTGAACAACTTTTGTAGGTTTAGTGCTTGTGCTCTAAAGATCAAATACGGTACATATCTAACCCTAATCCTAACCCTCCCCTCCCCTTGAATTTGTCTTCTCCTCCCCCTCTCCTCGCTTCCTTTTTTGTGTCTCCCCAGTCTCTCCTTTAGCGCGCGTCCAATATGGCGCCCGATCGAAAAATATCGAATAACTACGACTTTTCCGCCTCCCAAACAGACCGCCAGCTGCGCGCAGGCTAAAGTGAAAGCGAAAAGTGCTGCATATGCGAAACCATAATGCGCATGTTCCAGGGAAACTGAAAGCCTCTCACATTCTATTGTTGGTTTGTAAACTCTTCAGCTCTCTCCCGTTCTGTCCTGTCCGTTTACGAAGAAAATGTCTGGAAAAGCAGGTCTTGTGGCAGCAGCTTTCTCTGCTCACTTAGGAATTCCGATTAAAACGGAGAAAGAGGCCAAAGAGATAGAGAAACAACAATCGGAGAGATGTCCAACGTGCGGGCATGTTTCTCATAGTTCAGCAACATCCGTAAGTACGTCGGCTCTCTTCGACTATTCCCGTAATCAGATTGGGGATAGTGAGCGATATGCTGTGAGACGCTTTGGTCAAGACGATGCAACCGAAAACGACGTAGATCCGAATGCGACCGTTGGTGATATCAAGAAAGCGATGGCTTCCAAGGGCAACATCCCATCGAACCAGTGTGTGGTACTACAATATGGCGGCAAGAACCTGGACGACAGCAAAACTCCTCAAGAACAAAACGTGCCACTCGGCAGCACTCTTGTCTCAAGCAGTAGTTACTGGGCAGGGGACGGGCCTCATCCTGTATATTACATCCAAGATTCCGACTTAGATCCAGAGAAAGACTTCGACTTTACAAGCTTTTGGGGTCCAAGCAGGTGCGAGCGGGGTGGTTATGTGTACGATCGACCTGTCGGCTGGGACAGGTGTGCTTTGAAAGTGAGAGGCAAATATGAAGATGATATCTGGCTGGGAGAAGATGGCATGAGAAGCGAGTCAACCCCAAGAGAATGGGCCGTTTCCTTCCACGGTACTGAAATGGCCAACGTTCGCAGCATCTCGGGAACTGGTTATGACAACACAAAGAATAAGGAACAAAAGTTTGGACCAGGAATCTACTCCACACCGTCGGTTCAAGTTGCTGCTTGCTACGCGACGCAGTTTACCCACAAAGGGAAGACCTACAAAATGGTTTTGCAGAATCGTATCAACCTTCAGGAGTCAAAATAAATTAGTGCTAGCGAAACTGGAGCCGGAGCATCTTACTTTGTTACCCCAGATGAAAGCAACATTCGTCCTTATGGAGTGTGCTTAAAAACGTTGTCAGAAGAATCAGGAGATACAAGTGCTCAAACGTGGAACAGCTGCCTGCTCCAGTAACAATCACTCGCATCACTAGAAACTTTGATGTTTGTTTTTACATATTATTCATGTTCACTGAACACTCTCAGATCTTTGCAAGATGAACTATTTCAAAATATTTTCATCTGTACAAAATGTGGAGAAATAGTACCCAAAACGTCCTCTCTTTTAAAACGAAATTCAGAGTTATTCAAAATGAAGCACAAACTGAGCATGTTCTTTGAAAGTTAAAAGAGATTCTGCATTTTAATTAGAGAAGCATCGCAAAACCTGTGATTTCCAAGAACTATTACGCATTTCGTAGAATCCAAACTTGTGTTTATAAATTAGCTAGAGGACAACAGCCCTTCATAATTGAGTGCAGTTTGTAGAATTTACTTTCTTTTCTTGATTCCTTATTTAGAACGATGGCTACATGCAAGAAACGGAGTTTGAAAATTCAAAATAATATTGATTTGTTTTAGCGAGAACTGAATATATTACGTAGTACTAACTAGGGCGCAATGGATATCTAGCAGTAAATCGGTTTGTAACTGGAGACTGATCAAGTATGAAGCATAAAGTCAAAAGAGATAGCTAGAGATTCTGCATTTTAATTAGAGAAACATCGTAAATCCTGCGGTTTCCAAGATCGAACTAAGACACATTTCGTGGAATTAAAACTTGTGTTTATGAATTAACTAGAGGACAATAGCCATTCATAATTGAGTACTGTTTGTAGAATGTACTTTCTTTTCTTGATTCAATATTTAGAACGCGAACGATGGCTGCATCAGCAAGAAATTCAACAAAGTGTCCAACCTCGTTCCCAGGGTACTTACCACTTCCGCCGGTCCCCGTCGCGACGGGGACTGGAAGTGATAAGTACCCTGGGAACGAAGTTGCATATTGTCTTGTTTTAGCTTTAGCGAGAACTGGATATATTACGTACTACTAGCAGTAAATCGGTTGTCACTAGACACTGAAGTAAAATAATAACCGGTTACTAAGGGCATTAAAAGCTCCAGTTAGTCTCCATTCTTCATCCTAGAGAGTTTAAATTTACATAAAAGACATTTTAATAGACAACACAAAGTTTCGTATGGTTGTTAACGTCGTCATTCCTTATATGGATAGTAAACTTTGTAACATGTGTAGTTTAAGATATATTTTCGGAAAGGTAAAATATCCTAGACCTCAAGTGTGGTACATAAACGAGATCTTTTCAAAATCTTCTTAGCAACATTGCTTTACTTCAGTGCCCCGTTAAGTTAAATATTCTGTTGTATAATATGTTTTTAAAATTATAATCTTCCCTTGTGCCTACGCGATATTATGCAATGGTGCAATCAATCAATCAATCAATCAATCAATCAATAACTTTATTATCGTGTCAAGAAAATTATGGCTCGCGTTTGTTCATTATCCCAATAGGAGGTATTTCAGCCCTACTGTTGTTTTTTCTCACACTACTAGAAAGCACTTCAGTGTTTGTTTAAAATCTTAGTCTCTGAGGTCTTATAGAACATTTGTGGTAATGTGCAAGATATCCGTTGCGTATTTCCCTCTTTGTTAAACTAAACCTAAGAAACATATCTCACCTGCCACATTGAGTGGCATTATTCGAAATCTCTCTCCAAAGTTTAGGAATGTTAGAAACATGTCCACTCAGCAGAAAAACCAATTACATCAAACAGTTCACGATCCTCCATCAAGGTCCTAAACATGAACCGCTCTACCGGCCCCATGACTGATTATCTCAGCCAAATACATCACTGATCTTTTTAAAGAAATCAGTCAAAACTACCTTATAGAAAACCGAAAAATTAACAAGTCCGATACAAATGCTTCATTTTCTATTATAAAATCGATCATTAAGAGTTAGTTTAAGGAGGAAGCCTAATCTCGATACTTCCATTAGGCTTCCTCGTCTCCCATCTGAACTCAGTCATCCTTCAGTTTGTCATATGGTGCTTATATATTTTATGGCTATGTTTGCTTTTCTCCATTTTCTCTATAGCAATGTAAATTAGTTTCTTAATATACTTTTATTTTCATGAGATGTAAAACGTGATGTGTAAAAACAGTGCGGCAAATGATAATAACAATATTCCTTTTAATCCATTTAGTTTTCCTAGTTTTCACGCACGCAGGCCTATGAGGACAACCGATTCACGTTATGTCCGATTAAAATCTAACCATATGGGCTAGGAATGTCCTAAGAAGTTGGTTACTAAGGCAAAGTCAGCTTGAACACTCTGACTGTTTGTAATACTAGTGTTACTGTTGTTAAGGCGCGAAATCTCGGAGTATGGTTTGATTCGCAACTGAACTTTAATGTCCACATTAAGAAAACTTGTAGTCAATCCTTTTACTCATTATATAACATTAGACGTATTAGGAAGTATCGTACGTACCAGAGTGCACAAACATTAATCCTAGCCCTGGTCATCGGACGCCTGGACTATTGTAACAGTCTATTCTACGGTTTACCAGCCAGTCACATTAACATGTTGCAACGAGCACAAAACGCTGCCGCAAGGCTTATCTCGAATACTTCGCGTTTTGATCACATCTTTCCTGTGATGAAAGATTTGCACTGGCTACCAGTTAAAACTGTATAATGTTCAAAATAGTCGTGTTCACGTTCAAAGCTTTACATGGTAGTTCTCCTGAGTACATTCGTCAATTAATTAGATTTAAGCCACATTCAAACTATAACTTATGATCAAATAGAAAACATTTTCTGCTCCATGTTCCCAAGATGACCATGAAGACGACAGGAGACAGGGCGTTCTACGAACAGACGAACAGACGCACGGAAAAAGGAATCTAATTGTTAAACAGATGTTTTAAAAAACTGACGGCACAAAGGGTAAGCTTGACATTTTATAGACTACGTAAGATGAATTGACAAATTTAGAGTTCGTTGTATAAGCCCGGAGTCACTGTCAGGGAATTATATATTTATGCTACCACAAGCTCCAGTATCTATTTTTGTTTTGAACGTCTCCAGTCTAAGAACCGGAAAAATGTGAAGTTGACCGTATCTTGTATACATGTAATCATTTTGCAAACTGTCACAGAAAAGCTCAGAGAAAATTAGCGGTAGGTCATGATCAAGGAAAGTCAGGGAGTTTTTCTTGTTGGAATCCCAGCTGTTATTGAGCATTCCCGCAAACAAGCAAGCAGGAACTTGCTGTTTGAAAAACCTTGGTGAGTGAAGAAAAGTTCACCGAAGATTTTTTAGTTGAGAGATTTTCCCTTAGTATCACTTAGTATATTTCTTAGTATCTGTGTCCATTATTTTTGGCCAAAACAATTGTTGTTCTGATAGTACATGTACTTAAACTCAACAATTAATAGCAGATCAGATTTTCAGGGAGGCGAATTTTTCCAAAGAAATCGTCAATGAAGTTCAACCCCATAATATGCTATTTTGCAGTAATTTGAGTAAACAATAGCTGTGGCCTTGAATATAGTCACGTTTATGCACCACGACCATATATGCATGTTTATGTATTTTTGCGTGACTTTTGCGATTGGGGCGCATTTCATCGTTCAAAAATACTCCTCAAAAGTAAATTTCGAGAAAACAGTGAATAAAACTGTTTTCTACAATACAAAATGTACTTGTTTCTCAAAAATGGTTACCCCAGGACTTGCCCTCTAAACTACATTTTGAACATACTAATAAAGGCATACAAATTAAAGAAAACTTCAGTGAAGATAAATTCCTCCTTATTTTATTTCTCTCGTTGGTATTTCCCCAAAATAAAACAATAAGAAACACAATCCGGGCTTGGTGAAGAAAGAACTTGTAAAGCGCGAGAAAATTTTGATGTGACATACGCGTATGGCTTTCAGTTTCCCTCGCCTTCTTCTGTTGTTCTCAATGCAAGAGAGATGATAGTTCAGTACAGTTCACAGATCGACATGCATGTTTATGATGAGTTTAGATTTGTGAATTAATTCTTGCCTTGTGGACACAGTTGGTAATGACCTTTATAGTGCCGATGACATTAAATTGGAGAAACAAAAACATTATTTGGCTCCACATAATATTTTTTTCATTCAGAACAAATAATTCGACAATTGAAAAACTTACTTCACGGAAGAAACTTGCAACAAACTGAGATTGAGTATCGAATTATGTTAAATTCCATACATACATGAAAATGATCGGTAATAGAACTATATGCAAAATGCATACCTCTTAAAATGTTATTTATAACTAATAATCTATAAGCTTTCTCTGCACCTTGAACGTGTCGTCACAACAGTGTTGCTCAAAATGGGCCGAGTAGATAACCACTTCCGAAGGTAATTCGTGTTCAGGACGGCCCGGTGTAACAAGTCATCGGTGGCGAAAGTCTCTTTGTTTCAACCCTGGCAATCTCTGAAAACTGATTCGACGTTTTCTATTTATGGTCAGATTTATGACATTGAAAACAAGCGTGCACAGAACACTGAGGCATGATTATTGAAGCTAGGTGGGCACAATACCACAGTCAACTAATCGCTATAGTACTGCAGTGCTCCAGCCTAAAACAACAACAAATGCTTTTCAATAAACTTTTTGCTTTCGTTTGTTTTGCTTTTTCCAATGTCCTTAACGTTCTACTGCGCATGCGGGTACCGTTGTCACAAGTTTTAGAACAGTTTGGCCAGGTAGAGCATTCTGAGTAATTTCCGCTTACTTTGGAGCAAAGTCGATTGTATAAAATAAGTTATCATTGTTCTCTTTGTTGTTGTTTTCTATAATTACTTTTTAAAAAACCCCCTTTAAGGCATAAGGGAGGGAGGGTTATTTGCCCCCCTAGGATTTTTTGACCTCAAAATTTTGCCGTTTGAACATTCGCTAAAATATTTTTAGCAACTGTAGCCATATAATGGGCGAGTGTTGTGACACTAATTAGATGACGTCAGCACTGACGACGTCATCGGAAAAATTATGCAAATGTTTAGTTTTCTTTTGGATATTTCGTAGTTTTAGCGTTTAACTAAAAAAGATCCAAGATGGTAGACAAAATGACAGATTTTAGCTTGGAACATCTGTTCCCATAGCAACGTCTATTAATTAATCGGCAGTTGTTGCCATGGAAACTAATTACTAGGTTGTACGCTAATTGCACGCCAGGTGGCATGTTTTAATTCCTAACCATTTTCAAATTAGTAGGGGTGTCCAATCCCTTATGCTTTCGTGTTCCTCAAAATGACTTATGCCTTTAAGAGTTAATAATATAGCCTGTACCTATTTATTTATATAGATAAAGGAAAGAAGATACGATCGGTTTGATTCTTTGATACGACAGAGGAATCTGCAATCCAACTCTTTTTTAAATACTAAGAAGCAGTGATTAAAATGAAGTTGGTAAATGAATTGCCGCTCGATATTTTTGGACAACCATCTTGTACTCGTCGAAGCCTATCCTGACCCAAGTCATTGTTGTACATATATATATATATATATATATCTTATCATTAATTTAAGAGCTACTCTCTGTAAAATTCGACTAAAGTTGGACACGAAGAAAAATCGACTTCCCTGAATTTTTGTCAGGTG
>JANVCH010059414.1:0-11029 GCA_025505405.1 Epizoanthus rinbou
CCAGATCAAACCAATCCTGGGCCTTATATGCCTGTGTGGACAACACCACTGGTAGACCAGATTGCCAAGGCAAAATGAGGAAAGTGGATGATTGGCAGCCACGGGTACTTGTCACTTCGTTATTCAAAGAAAGAAAGATGAGCATTTTTGCTCTTGAGCAAACGCTCCAACAAATATGTTTAAATTTTAAAAAAAATATCTTGATGACAAGGATTGCCATACAAGAAGCTGCAAACAAACTTGGCATTAACTAAAAACTTGTAGTTGCTTGTGTTGGAACATTTAAGGGGCCTGGCTAGAAATAAAGAAAGGAGAGAACTGGAGAAAGTAAAGAGCAAAGAAAAGAAGACAAATGAAAATTATGAAGAATGTGATTGGCTCGAACTTGTTGTAGAGTTGGACATTAGTATCTGCAAAAACATAAACTGAATACAAAGTGCAACAAAAAGGACAAAACAAGAGGAATAACAGCAGACAAGAGTCAATCGAAAAGCAACAGCAAGTGCTGAAGGTTGTATCAGAACAACTCAAAGAAATAACTGATGAATTGGAGGAAGATGATGATGCCTTAGTCTGGGACAATGACGAAAACAAGAAGCACAAAACAGACTCGCTTGGTAAGGTGACTGACGATCCCGAAACGTTGCGAGGACAACAACAAAGGAAACGGATAACAACACGAAGGTAAAGAAGAACAAGGGACGAGATGACGATTTTGTTTTCAATGATCTGGAAGAAGAAAGTGATGAACTGAATCTACAGAATGAAGGGAATGAAGACCTAATTGTAACGACAAGGTCAGGTCGAAGTGCTCGAACATGGAGACTTCATTCACAGATTGAATAATACTAAAGGTATGAAGCACACATCTTTAGCCATTTTAGGACAGTTGTTTAACACTGATCATATGAAAGTCAAGAGCCTCGGATGCAAATTCTAGTATAATCATGTTTATGTATGTAACACATGGTTGTAATATGCTGCCATTTGTGTCTTCTAATATACAGTAAGCATGATATGTTTAAATAATACATGATTATATATAATATTGAGTACACTACCATTTCTATCAAGGCATCGCTAGCTATTTTGTTCCTAACAACAAGACATATATGTGTGTGTGGGCACTATGCATACCAATATTAGTGATATATTGATGCTATAACTCATTTTGTTTGAGCAAGATTAGCGTTTTTCCTCACCTGTTGATGGGGTTGGGTAATTTGTTTTTTACTTATTTCATGGTTCAGTAAGAAAAATGTTTTCGCTGTTTTCCTTTTCTCTTCGGTTCCAACCCGCGGCATAAATAATGAACGGTCCCTAAGCAATGGAACCTGCTTCAGCAGTTGCCGGAGATACTTAATGATTCAACAGCATCAAATGTAAAATGTTAAACTTATATAGAGGGGACGACGAGTCCACAACCGAAGCACACATTAGGCAAAATGTCCCCTATGGTGTTGAGAAATGAAGCGACACAGTGTTTATTATAACGTTTTAATTTAAGCCAAAGATCGAAATTTGCAGACAGTTCTGTTTTGTCCCAGAAAGTTATTAACTACTTTGCAAACTGCTTCTTGTACTGCATCGCCCAGAATAAGGGGAACTCTAACATGCTGAAATCAGCATTGCAGTGCATTGTACCCCATGCTTTTGGAAACCACGAGAACTGTAACATAAAACAAGAAAGACTCTGCCACATACAATCACCGGAACCTGCCCCATGGCAAAGACCTCTATGGCCAGGAACTTAGAGCTGCACTAGACAATCTTGTTAGCGAGAGCTGCACTGATATTGTCATAAAAAACTGTCCCCAGCTGCTAATTCACAACAAAATAAAACATTAAACAGTGTAATATGATCAAAGACACGTAGAATTAGGTACTACGACAGACGCGAGAGCAACGACTTTCGTCTGTCTTGTGCTATTGCACAAACAAATTTGGGTTACCAATATGTCAGTAGAACTTTGGAGGGGCTAATTATAGAACCTGGAATGTTTTGCTGTGAGTTTACCAACTGAATGGATCAGAAAGGTACCTTTGACAAAGCTAGGAAATCCTCAGTTGAATTCAAACGCCGAAGACTGTAGTTGCACAAAGCAAAAATGTATGACACAACAAGAAGGACAAAAGGGAAAGACATACGAAACTGGCATTGGTCTAAATTTGAACCCTCGTTAAATGAACAAAACAACACCACAAGAAGTAAATTACCAAACGTTGAAAGTGCTGTTTACAAATACACTGCAAGAAATTATGTTACACACAAGAAATATGATGACAATAAATCATATAATTTCATCTTGTTTGATATAGAAACAAACACTAAAAGCAAAGCAGCTCAACTCTGACAGCTGTCAGCAACTGACCAATTTTGAGTTGAATGTTTTTCGAGGTACATACTACCGAGCCAAGAAATCGATGAACATGCATCAACAATAAATCAATTTACAGTTAAAAGCGTCACTTACATAGTTTCCTGTTGTTTAACAGAGATGCATACGATTTTTGCTTCTCTTGTAACTGATTAAATGGGACTGGAGTTGTGCAACAATTTGCAAGTGGGACAAGAAGATTAAAATGACCGGTAGCAGGGTGTTGATCGTGCAAAACAATGATATATGATCTTTATTTTTTTTTACCAATATACTTACATATACTTACCAATATCACATTTACATTGACACTAAAGACAAAGATTTGAAATGTCTCGAACAATGTTGAAAACATATTGTCTAGACAATTATGTAATTTTCACAATCTTTATTGTCGCTGTCGCTGTCGCTGTGGTTGTCTTTGTCATTGTCGCTGTGGTTGTCGCTGTCGCTGTCGTTGTGGTTATTATTTTTATTAGTATTAGCAAAGTAATTAATATGAAGTATTACATTGTATTTCTCTCTAGAACATCCAACAAGATGTAGGAATCATCCAGGAGTTTTTCGTGCAATTTTTAAACAGTTCATGGAAGGTAAAATGAGAACGTTTATATGATTAGGGTTAGGATTAGGTTACCGTTTTGATGAACGTTTACGGTGCAGAGTGTTTTATGACCAAAAGCTATATGTAAGAATCCCTAGCACAACAACCTACAGAGCTACGTAAATCGAATTATCCATTCACAAAACCAGTGCGTTAATAGTTTAAGGGGTGCGGAGGGATGTATGCGGATTTTGCATTTTGAAAACATATGCCCCCTCCCTCCCACTCACATACACTGAAATCATAAACGGACGCTCAAATGTACAAATCTGTCCATAGGCCAAAGCACCAGTACTGATCTACCTTACGAGGCTCTAGACCAACAAGATTGGCAGCAAATAATTAATTCATATCTCAATGATGATTGCAAATGGTTTTGTGTCTATAAAACTGGAATATTAGATAGACAAAGCACACTGTAACTGACAGTTTTCATTTTCATTTTTAATCTAAATCAGTTTTTTAAACCTTTTGACACGTGTCAGTGCATTTGGTATCATATCAAAAAGCGCATTTTAACCTTATTCGGCCCGAGAGAAGAAAGGGACATCGCTGTTTCAACTTTACATAACTTTGATATACGCTATTAGCGTAATCTTCTCCAGAGTTTATGGAGTTTCCCCTCAAGTCTTCCGGGAAAATATTTTTTAAAACAGTTTTCTTTTGATTATTTATAAGCCAAAACTAGTTTGGAACATATGTTGCTATAGTAACGTTAGTTAATGAAAACTGTTGCTATAGATACTAATTGGACAAAGTCATTTATCACACTGTGTTCTGACAGCATCTGATGTTTGAAAACGACCTTTCTAATTGTACATTGAAATAAAGGGTAAAAATTAATTCAATCGGAAAAAAAGTTAGTTCCAATAAGCGAGGAATTCGAGCTAACCGAGTTCGAATAAGCGTAGTCAAACTAAAAACTCGAAAAACTCGAAAAACGAGGCATAACCAAAAGAAACGAAAGCTGAAAGAAAACCGGCACAAAAGTATAAAACGGAAGATTAAGCGACTGAAAGCTGAGCGAAATGTTAGTATAATAACATTAATAATGATAATGTATTTTTTTTAACTGGCCACTGAAAATACATGCTCGTTCTAAAACTATTTAACTAATGATTATGTACATTGATAAGACTTATGTCAGGAAACCATTGCACAATGCAGGGGCCCCCTTAAGTTGCACCAGCCCCCCTTAAGTTGCACCAACCCCCCCGCTATCTCATAAAAAATGAATGGTCCGTAATTTAAAGGGGCTGTGTCACGGCTATTTCAAATGATTTCTGCGATGTACAAAATTCTCCACAAATCACAGGAAATCTAAAAATAACAGGTTACAGTGGTAGAAAAACATAATAGAGATGATAATAAGTCATAAAGGAACGTGGATGGTTAAAATTGAGGAAGATTAACACGGATTACAAACTCTCAATTTAATTTCGTTTCAGGCTAGACATTAAATACGTTAAATCCATTCGCTGTCAAAATTGTGTTTCTTGTATTTAGACACTTTCGGTTTTTACACTATATAACCATTTAACCATTTCTAGTCATCCTGTTGAGCTTGCAACTTGTGCTGCATGACTATGAAGGTTTTGTTCCTGATATGACTTGAGCGCATGCGCATTACCATGACATAGCCCCTTTAAGCACAGAGTTTTGTTAGCGTACGACTAGTTACGATTCGAGTTACGTGACTAAAACCTTTCAACAACTAACTGATGATGCAATAGCGCTAAACTTCCTGAGTATTTTCTTTATCGCTTTGAGATTGAGTTATTGGGAAAATGTGCTGAACATGTATGCATACATGTAGATTAAAATACTAAACTTTATACAAATAGTATGAACTTAAAACCTTGAAAGTAAAAAAATAAAGGTAAAAACTAACCTGAAAACAGACAAAGATGTTGTGGTGTAGTAAACGAAAGAAACAATCGTCAAGACAAAATAAAACGAAAGTGCATTTTGTTTTTCATTTTCTTTTTTTCTGTGGTTTCCTTGCCAATGTTTCTGCAATTACACTGAGGCATGGATCAGATTCGGTCATAGTTTCATTTTGCTGTCGAACATTAGTACCAGTATATTAGATGGAACCTATCAAGTAATACATTTGTTCGCCTGTGATTGACAGAGCGTTCTGATAAAGATTCAAATATCCCGCAAATGATATTAAAGTTCTTGCAAGAGTTAATATTGCCTTGTCCATCTTAGCAGTACCGGAAAGTTTTCTTAATTAGTCGTTTGGAGATGGAAAGACACATATTTAAATTCGTTTTGCATTGAAAGAATGAAATTCTTAGGAATATTTTGTCGAGCTACACTATTGAAACTTTTCAATAACTATCTGCTGATACAATAACCTGACTATTTTCTTTATCTCCGGCTCTGCGCTGTTAAGTTGTTGGGAAAATGAGTTGAACATGGTATGTAATAAAAACACTGAATTTGATACAAATAGTTTGAACTTAAATCCTAGAAAACTCTTATGATTAAATCCCTTCTAACGTGTAAAGCAAGAAACAATCGGAAATTATACTTTCTAGTTGTATGTCAGTTGTAGTGTAATTTATAAACAAAAAAACAAACAAACAAACAAACAAACAAACACACAAACAAACAAACACAAAAGCACATAAACAAACACACAAACACTCAAACAAACAAAAATAAAGACGAAACAAAACGACAGTCTAGTGCGTTTTGTTTTTCTTTTTCGTTTTTCTGTATTGTATTTGATTTGGTTGGTTTTTTCTTTTTTCAATTTTAAAACGGAAGCTCATTATACTGTTTTAAAATAATATTAGCTTTGCACAAAATGGTTCATTTTCAATTATTGTAACTGATCTTCCCACTGATTATCAAATCGGCAGATTAACAAAGCATAGTGCTTTCAATTTTATCAAGGAAATTTAAAAATTTTGTTGAAGGGGTTGTGCACTTCATTTCTAATTAGTTTTCAGCATGGCTTACCTTCTTGCCTTCTCCCCTGTTAACGCTTTTAGGTTGTTATTTCTAAGGTAGTCATTGCCATTATCTCTCTCACACACTAACATAAAAGTCAGTAACTTCTGAACCTGTGCAAATGTGCCACATTATCTATTCCACTGCAAGAGTCGAGTTGTACTCACAGATAATGTGTTAGTGCACTCGTAACAAATAGCTGTATAGATATTGAAATTTTGGAGTTAGCGAAATTAAAATTTTTCATCAGTGAATATACAAACCTGAAATACTGCTGACGAATGTGCTTAACTTCTTTGTACCTCGCAACTTCGTACACTTTCAAAGTGACTGATGCCCCGTTAAGCGTTTTTGCTGATAAGCACGTGCACCATGGTTCAGTGCCAAGTTTTGAGAATATATTTTTGAAGTTTGAAGTTTAACTGGATGCTGTTATCGCAACACAAACGTTTTAGTCCTAATACGTACACTCGGGAATTGTCAATTTGAAGTAACTTATTTCAGTATATTAGACCGGAGTTGGTTGTCATTGATCATGCTGCATAATTATGAGGCATAGTATATTCTCTATTGACTGAGCACGGTACCACCTGCCTACAGAAAGAGAGAGAGAGAGAGAGAGAGAGAGAGAGAAAAAAAAGAGACATTCCGCCCATAATATGACACCTCACATGTAGAACTTGTTCAGGGTCTAATTTAGTTATTGCCTCGAATTTCAATTCTCCATTTACTTTGTTCATTAAGAAAACAAAATCGAAGAAAATCGCGGGCAAGGCTTGTATTTGAGACTCATTGTCTGTCAGCTGTCTTACGTGCCGACTCATCACAGAAGGCAATTTCTGAACTGAATAAATTACATTTTGGCAGAATTTTTTTATCTTTTTCTGCGACAACATTATTGCCAACAAATTTGAGTCCTAACAGCCCTCTTACGTGTACAGAGTTTTATTTTCAAGTTATTTCATTCCTTCCTTCTTATTCTAATATTTTGAAATGGTCCGCCTTAATAAGCAGTTACTTCAACTCTGCGTGCTATTTTAGCGTTATGATATCCTGTCACGAAAATGCCATTCAATACAGTTTCGTGCATAAACCATAAAGACTAGGAGTGTGACAAGGTAAGTTGGTTTATAGGAAGAAGAAAGGCAACCAGAACTAACTTCGGGTTCTGTTCTGAAAAACAGAAACGTAAGAAAAAGAGCATCAACAACAAACATAATCAAGAAGTTAAATTCGAAATTGGATTTCCCGTCGAATTGCCCTTGAGTGATCATTGAACAAGTCTGTACTTATGACTGTTAATAAATGAGATCTCTTGCCATTATTTGAGAAAATAAAAGATAAAAATGAACTATAGTAGATATGAAACAATAACACCGACATGGCGTGGTAGGACTGGGGATTTTCCTGTCGCCTCGATCTTGGCGTGAACAAGTCAACCTGAATACCGGCTCCTCTATGCTATAGAGACGAGAAAGTGAAGACGGGGAAACAAACAAATAAACAAACAATTCCTTTTCCTTGTGCATGTCTTGCATTTGAATTTTATGGTGTAAGGCGACGTGAAACAAGTGCAACTGGAAGCAGATGAGTCATAAAGGGTGAAGATTATCATATTTGGTGTGGACACGCGAGTGACTGCATGGCTCCTCTACAAGCTTCTATATGTCTAAGAAAGCCTGGACTTCGATTTGATCCTATGCAATTATTAAAAAAAATCAGTCAACATATATACAGTGATGAGCTGTTGCCTTTCGCCAATGATAATTTCGAACAGTGAGACAACTGAACGATATTAATTCCCCACTGGTAATTTCATTCGTTAACTTTTGCGCTCAGCTGTAGCCATTTCAAAAGCGAACTTTCTTGCGCACTGAACAGAAATTCAGAACCATCAAAGTAAACGGCTTTAGTTACAATAATGGAGTTTATAGTTAATGTTGTTCCAATCATTCTAACATTATATTCAGCAAATTGTCAATTACTGTCTCTTCAGATATTACTGGCAACTAAGTTTATTCTTGCAATTTAACTAAACACTGACCTAAACAATATTTACAAAGCAAGAAGATTCAATCTAGCAGGCTTTAGGAAGTCGCTGTATGTTCTCTGCACACGAATAATTTGATCTTTGCCTCCTCCTCCTTTGCCTCAGTGAACAACCAATTTCCCAAAATGTTCCAATTTCAACTAATGATTCTGTGCTTTAAGGTGTAGGTGAGAGTTTCAAACAAAACTTTCAATTAGCATACCCTTGGGGTGTCTTTGTAAAGGTAGAAAATAATATATTTTGTTTTTTTGAGTTGGTCACCGAAAGGTTTTCGGTGAAACAGTGAATCTTGTTAGCAGCTGTTCATTTGTTATTTTTACCTCGTTCATTAAACCGCTTCTAGAATATCTATTCTCTTCATAAAAAATTACCCCTTTTAGGATCTTTAAAAGTTGTATTTTATAAGTTAAGGCTCACCTCTCGAATGCAAAAAAATTACCACCGCCGTTTTCCCATCCTATGTCGTATTGTCCCCTGCATTTTGCACACTCATTAATCTAAGATATCAATAATATTAAAGTGACTTACAAAGTCAGTTGATTGTAGTTGTAGATGATTTTGTGTGTTTCTCTCAAACACCTGACCGATATCGATAAACCAACTGTAATCCTCAGCAAAATATCTTTTTTTCTGAGTGAAAAATAGAAGCAGGTGTTGCAAGCTCAACTTGTCCGACCTTCGTTTTAATCAGCCTACTTGTGCCGAATGGGAACTTTATCTACTTGGCTCAGGCGACTTTGTTTTAAATGTTATTTCACTGCAATCAGCCAATAACACAGCTGAGTCCCATACAATGACAATCGCGCATGTGCTTTTAGCTGAAAATAGCAGTAAAAATGTCAGTCATTTGTGAAATATATTCAGCCCCTTGAGCTGTCAAGAAATGACAATCAGCAATCAATAATTGATGATAAATACAGACACTTTGGCGGTTACACATTCGAATGCACGCACGGTTAAAAACCTGCTCAGCATGAAAGAAGAACTGACGAATAATAAAAGCTCAATGAATTCAAAACACCTCTAATATAAAGGCAAATCTGATACAAAATATTTCATTTAACCTCTCTTGCGAGTCTGAGATGATTAACATGCAAGAAAAAGTAAGAATTCTTGTTTTGAAAATAGCAGTAATGTCCTGAATACTTTCCAGTTGGTCGTGCAGCACAATACATTTGTTGTCGAATTTCCAATGTTTTTGATCAACTAAGCGCTCTCTCAATCAAACGTTTTATGGAATAGCAATAAAGGTTTTTCTCCTTTGTATTTTAGGAGGCAAACAAATACACCTCTTAAGACATTGCCAAATGTATAACGACGAACTCACTGTGCAATATGTAGACAACTTACTCGGGAATAATAAAAAATATTATATAAGTACTGACATTTACTCCAAAACAAATCGTCAAATAAAAATGATCCGTAACAAACTACAAGCAATCTGATTGGTCGGACGATTTTTGTCACTAGTGAAAACTATCGTATGACCAATCACAGGCCACAGACGAAATTTTTCACTAGTGACAAAAAAATCGTATCGGTTTTGCCGCCTTTCACTGTTGGTGAATCATGGCGTCTTCTTCGAATAATTCAAGATTGGTAGATATAGCTTCAGAAGACTCGCTCGTTCGTTTTATTCATCACAACTCGTGAATAAAAATCGTACGCGCTCTCCTGCCGTGAAGTAATGTCTATAAATAACACCAATTTTTCAATTATGAAGATATTTATACGGATACAGAATAAGCAATCATCGCATCATAATCAAATCCCAATACCACTTAACAATGCACTTAATAAGAGATTACCTCTCGGAACACTCGACAATTGAACATATTGGCTTGTTGAAGTTTCTCTGATGCTGATTTCAAGAGCATTTCCATCTCTTCCAGTTGCCTTTCTAATTCAAGAGTTGAACTCCTTTTAGCACCGACCTTCTTCGCCACCTTTGGGAAAAGGTAAGAATTGTAATTCAGAAATATAACTGGCAGAAACCCAAATATTATCGTCTTCCACGATATATATCCAATAGGCCTTTTCAAGGTTATTGCAGCATTCTTGATGGTGGTGCAACCACGCGTAATGTTACATCAAATGCATGTGATTCTTCCAATTTGTCGGATTTTCAAAAATCAAAGTTTAGCTTATAGACACAACGTTAGTAAACCGTATAAAAATTATCTCGTATTTCTTTATAATCGTGTAGACCACATTTAGAAGGATTTGTATAAAGTTTAAAAACTGTAACTGCAGAAGTTATAATCCATGTCAATTCAAATAACTTTTAAACTACATAAATTTTAGCGCAATGATCGATTTTGAAGTGGAGTTACACAGATCCAAACTCTACCAAAAAATCTCATACATTTGCTGCAAATTTACGTGTGGTTGCACCCCCATCAAGATGGCGACAATAACCTTGAAAATATCTACTGTAGATATCCAAGAACGTTCCTTAGGAGTTGATATTCTTTAATGTTATGCATTTTATCTATTTGTCAGTTTTGGAATCATTTTCTTTTACTACAGAGCGCGCATAGAGATAAGCTGGATTTTACCTTGCTCAGAGTGCAATTTCTCTGCAGCTCTACATCTAAGTCATCGTACTTTCCTCCGATACGTGCAACTAGAGTCCTTTCCGGCAGCATTTCCAGACACTTGCTGAGGAAATGATTCAGTGCTAAGTTCTTATACGTAATTACCTGCAAAATGTAAGATCATACGGTTACATCGCGTAACGTATTCTAGTTTAACTAGAGGAATAGTTGAATTCGAAGAATATGAGTAAAACTACAAAAGCAACGGACACACTTAGAACTGCTAGGACACATACCGTAAAAGCGGGCTTATTAATTTTCAGCCCTTCCAGGGGGGGCGTTATTAGAGAGGGGGGCTTATTAGAGAGAGGGGACTTATTAGAGAGAGGGGACTTATTAGAGAGAGGGGACTTATTTAAAACTCGCTGGAGGCCAAAGACGGAGTCATTACAAGCATATTTTATACATAATATATTTTCTAACGCCATATTTTGCC
>JANVCH010059525.1:0-11025 GCA_025505405.1 Epizoanthus rinbou
AATTAGACGCTTGGATTTACTCGTTACTAAATTGGAGAAAGTCGGTGTTCTTGTGTGCCATGCAGGTGTGCAAACGTTTTCTCGACTTCCGGGCCTGAGCATGTTGATTATGATATAGCAAAGCCAAAGTCAAAGTATACAGGGAACAGAATTAACTATAATGCAGCGTAACAGTATTTTGTATTGCTAGCCGTTTTCAGTGTCACAGATCTAGAAGGAATACATGCATATAGGAACACATTGCTAAACAGAGTCTTCTGGAAGCGCTAAGGGCTAGAGTACGTTTGGCAGATGCAGAATGGCCGATTGATTGACAACTGTTCGCAATTCTTGACCTGAGTACGAGAGTCCAGTGACTTGTGTGACTTTTTAAAATTCAGTAAATTCGACGTCTTACATCAGTAATCTTCTGGAATTAATCAGCTCCGGCAGGCAAGGTTTGTTATACAAGATTTATAACGATGCATAACATGTGCTCAACCAAGGACACTGCGCGGCCAAGACACTCTGTACCAGTATTTAAATTACTTCATTTTCATATTCGCATTTCTACCCATACTTGTATTAGACCTGTATGTGGATACATATATGTCTGGCGAAGAATATAACTACTTATATTCACATAAACATTTTTGAAATAAACAATACCTAAGGTAGGCGTTATTTTACGATTGTTCAAAGTTACAAAGTTACACTTTTACGTCCGCTCAAAAACTTGCCAATGATTGGTAATGAGGTTGGAACAAAACGGAACTCACAAGTTTCTGCAGTGTAGTTGAAGCTCGGCGCCGTACACTCGTCCTCGAACCTCTATACAGCTCTTCTTTCGACTTTCTAAGTGCAACATTCTTTTTCTTTCGTGCCCTTTGTTTCGTCTGCATCATGCTTTAAACTGTTTCCGTTTTGAGAATTTGGGCATTCGTCTACGAAACATGGTAAAAGCTCGAACTACTGTAATTTCTGCACGGCTGAGTTCATGCTAATTGACTCCTACATATTCAGATCCCAACTGAATCCGAGACCTCAAACTCAATGCAATATGCTGATTGGTTAGACTTCTGAACAGGTGATTTTCGATTTAAGATATTACGACCACAAGCGAATAAATAACATTTTTCACGAATATAGCTCATTATGAGAAAGTTCTGTTTATCTCCTGAATGTTACAATACATTGATAGAGAAATACTGTTTCGATTCGGAAATAACATTGCTATAGGAGCTGTAAACTACAAACTCTTTATTTCGTGAAATAAATATTGCTATTTTTGAATTATGTTTGAAGCGACCAAGTTGAAACTACTGAGATAAAAACACCTGTTCTGTTTTATTATTTTATCACGGTAATACCGGCATCTCTGATAGAACAATCTTTTTATCTCCCATCGCACCATGGTCGGGCCGGCATTGTATAGCCTATAGGGAGACACCACTAGGATAAGAATATCGAGCAAATTTTAACACCGACATGAATTCAAATATGTGGATCATTTTTTCGCATGCACTGGTGATACAATGTAATGAAAACATGTCGGGTGGTTAGAAATAACAAATACATTGGTTTATGATAAACATTTTGATGTTGATAACCCCGTCAGCAGTGCCAGTTTCTTCCAATCAGGATTGTTTTTATCTAAACTGGTATCACAAAATAACAGTGCAAATTTTAAAAGTAAACCCTGAACGACGACTCTAATCTTTCTCCAACCATTGTATATAATGAAACGGGAACTCGCTAACATGTAAAGTGTCGAGTCTAGACTTTTGTCATATCATAACGACAAGAAGTGCAAAAACCACGACTTTGTAATTAATATAATTATTGTAATTTTCACAAATACAAAACAATATCTATTAATACAATAATGTTTTTGATTAATCAGCTGACAAACCGCGATTGCCCTCATTAAGGCCACCGATGATCAAGCATATACAGTCAACTGCACAAAGGGGCCGATTGTTTGATTTTGGCGGTGGAGTTTGAAATAATTTCAAAAAAATTGTACCAGAAAAGACAAAATATCAGTTGCACGATACAAAGTTATAAAGACAAAGAGAGAGAACGCGCCGTGAGAAAAGCGAAAAATATTGCAGCTAAATATTGTATGAAAAGAAATACTGTCCCAAAGTATGTCTAGAGACGATCACTGTGTTATACTGAGATGTTTAATTACGGCTTGTATATTGTTATTTTAGTATCGATGTAATTGCTTCTTTATGTTTTTCACACAAATTATGCAATAATTGTAAACTAAGAAAAATACTATCAATAAATTTTAAAAAAAGGAAAAAATACTGCAACTAAATATTGTTTGAAAAGAAATGTTGCAACCGAAATCATTCCCCTACCCCTCCCCCACGATTTTAAATGGCCCATACCCAACACAAGACGGTCTGTTGTTATTGCAACACTGAACTAAATACGTGACGTGATATTCATTTGGGCGAATTTTATCTTTGTGAGCTTTTGTGAATATGAAACAGCAGACAGCAATACAGTGTTTACGCCAGTGACGGAGACGAAAGTTGTAGCACCAGTGTGCATATAAACACCGTAAAACGGAAACGGACTGGGAAATAACGTTCTCTTGGACCGTTTCGACCCGTTTTACAGTGTTTCTATCGTAGGTTTGCAACGGTTCTTGAAAATCCTGGAAACCTGTTATTTTTAGATTTCGTTTGGTTTGCGGAGAATTTCGTATATCGCCAAAATGTCTTAAATAGCCGTGACATAGCCCCTTTAAAGTTCACAAAAGACAAGGGACAATAGTTGTCAAGCAAGCATCAGTAATTATAGCCGAAAAACTGACGGTATAACTATTTGATACAACGCAAAAAGACTTATCGAAACTGGTACGTTTTTCACAAAACTCCGCCAAGAATTGCAAAATGTTTTCTGTAAAATACTGCATGCTGATTGGGTGCTATGGAGCATAGCTAGTCAATGATTTAACTCATTGCACCCCCTTCTAGCCGATCCTATGCAAGCTACACTGAAATTAATAATTTGAGCGGTGAAAGTGGATCGCCCCGCTGTCGCTCCTTATCCCTTTTGCTTTGTTCTTTCTCAATCTTCCTGTCGTTATACTGTTGTGCATGTGTGTATGCACAATTTCCACTACTCGAATTACCTTTACAGAGTTTGCTAGTGGAAGAGGTTTAAAAATCTCCTACGTCATTGCGAAGTAACGTCGAAAGAATTTTGGTCTACATACTGACAGCCTACAGTCTAAATCTAGAAGTAGTATGATGTGTTCAGACAAACTAACTACTCTCTACTTCAAGTGCCCTGTTTTTCTTAGGGTGCATTCGTTTGGGAACATTCAGGAGTCTCTTTACAGTTCCCATGGAAATTACATTTGAACAGACAACTACATGTCGCTGAAATAGAACACAAATCAGTATTTAAACTGATCATCAGTAGCCGGAATATCTAAAATGTGTGCCATTCTGCTCTGAGTATAAAGAAAGGCTATAACAGAATTTTGTCGTTTCTGTGTGGTATTTGTCCCAGGATAGTGGGAAAGACACTGGTCAAGCAGGTTTTCAAACCTGTATGATTTCTGCTTGCCGATATTATGAACCCGCTATGATCAAATCAGATGGCAGAGTCTCTCAACTAGAGCATCGATTCCAAATTGGAAGTCGTCGCGTGGCAACGGTTAGCGCATACTCAACAGAAAAATGACACTATTGTGACAGTGTCTTTCGCGCTCTTTGAAGAGGTAAAAGAAAGCTCGGGGTATTCTGGGTATCAGAACAACTGGAATAATCCGGATTAGTGATGACCGCCATGTTTGTTGTTGTTGCTGTTTTGAAAAAAAATCCTCTGAATGAAGCCTGAAAGACTGTATGCTCGTGACAATATCTGTAATAGTCGAAATATTCAAATAATCGTCCTACAGATATAGTTATTCCGGAATACTCCGTACTGTATTTCTAATCCGAAATATCCTCAAACGAATGCATCCTAAGTTGCATTGTACACTTATAAAAAAAATAAAATTAAAAAAACAGTCAATACTTACTTTGAAGAAATTCGCAGGTCTTTCAGATCTAAGAGATACCTGAAAACAGAAACAAGAAAAAAATTAATAACCTAAACAAACCTGGAAATATAATATAAATAAAATATTATCTTTAATATAGATCAACTTAACTACCGGTAGGTTAGATGGAAAAACTGGAAAAAGTAAAAAGTGCACAGACAATCGCACAAGGATATTTTTTATTTTTATTTAGTTTTTTTTTCATGGTTTCGCCATAGGTACTAATAATAATAATGTTAAAAATAACTACATACAACAATCATACAAAGGACAAGAAAAATTCGAAAGCAAAATGTTGTGGCAGGGTGAAGAAACAAGATGGCGACTAGTACATTTACCCATAATTCCTAGCACACGAAAACCCTAAAAACACTCATAAAAATGCACTGAACGGTCCTAAAAACTTCAAAACTAACATTCACAATGTTTTTAGTACAGGGACGAATTCGGAAAAAAATATGGCTTTCTATGTGCCTATTCGTTGTGTTAGGTTCGCAATGTATTGTGGTTAAATGTACACCCGCCATCTTTTTTATTATGGTCAATTAACATCTACCCCTCGAGCTAAAAATAATAAAACAAAATATTTATATGGTCCCGACCCCTTGTACCTGTTTCCATATGCGATCTTACAAACTCAGTCATATTCTCAGAATAAATCTTGCGTTTGTCGCAGATTTGTTTAGAAGACAAATTTGAGCACGTACCAAGACGAAATGCAGAGACATACGTAACGATGAATGACATACGTAGCGATGAATGACATACGTAGCGATGAAAGACATATGTAGCGATGAAAGGCATGACGTAGCGGGACTCCAGTAAGGTATGGCTTAAGGGCACTTGACGTGCGGTGGGTGGGTGGAGGGATAAATCCAATTTATAGGGATTTGGAAATCATAATGATCAGGTCAAAAAGCTAACAACGTTGATCATGACTAGAATTGTACTGCTGGACACACGTTTCTAAATTACCGCTAAAAAGTCCGTATGGTAGTTTATCAATAAATAATTTATTACGTAGTTTCGTTGCAATATTTTGGGAAAAAGCAACTGTGTTTTTGGACAACACGATTGCCTAGATATGTCTTAAAAAACAAACATTGAGGACTGCTTTAGGACCATAAGATTAGGGTCCCCCCCCCCGGCCCCGAGATTTCTCGCTGAAACAGTAAGAACGAATATGATGTAGCATCTGTAGATCTACGATCACAGAAAGGACCCTAGCATAAGACTCACGAGCTGGCTTGTGTGAGCGCACCTTGAGTTCTTAGCTATATTGAATCGCTGTAAACGAAACTCACAGGTGGTAAGTGTGCCACGCGTACACTAAGTCCTCGGTGCAAACATTGTCTCCTTCGGTTCTGAAGCTAATAAAATGTTCGAGAAGAATTCCGTTGAAATTCAAGCTATCTTTCAAACAGCTCTTGCACTACAATATAAAGTAAGGCGTTCTATAATTATGCTTGGACAATCGCAAGACATGAAGTCCTCCCCATTTTAAAAAAAGCAAGATTCAAAATTCAAAAAGATTTTAGAAAAATACAATTGACCGTAATAAAAAAGATGGCGGCTGTACATTTAACCACAATACCTTGCGAACCTAACACAACGATATTATAGAGATATATAAGCACGATGCTACTGCATTTTCCCACAAAATGTTGAGTGTATATATATTATATATATAGCGACATGATATAACAGATGAAGCCCCAGAAAGTAGATGTGGGTGATACACTGTGCGGAAATCAGCTTCATGTCACATCCAGTATTTAACTCGAAGCTATTATCTTCTGTTTTAGTTCAATTTCCGTTTAATTTCCCCGTGCATCTCTGTTCTCAAATTATTGCACGGTCGTGAAAATATAACTACTGTTATTCTAATTTATCTCGTTTCCTGACACTAGTTCTGTTTTGCGCGTTTCGGGTAATTAAGGGAAAGTGACAGATGGGCAGAGTGGTACGTGTAACATAATTAAATATAGTAATAGACAGAAGCTAAACTAGAATATAGACAGCTAAAGTTGTAAATTACATGTGAACAGACAACTACATGTCGCTGAAATAAAACACAAATCAGTAACTGTTCATCAGTAGGAATACCTAAAATGTGACTGTGCAATTCTGCAATTGGTTTCGGTTCCATTAAATCCTATACCAATTGTAGAACATTTTAGGAGGAGCCACCCACCATGTGAGCACAGTTACTGAAAAACGTTAGTAAAAGGTAAGGAAAACCAAACTAGTAACCGTTAATAACGTAGTGTATACGAAACAAATAAAACGCGCGCAGTTTGACTAAACTGCTAATTAAAACAGTCTAGCGCGCAACAAGTATATTTCAATATTTAAAAACGGCGATAATATGTGGCGACAATTCTAGCATACAATAATACAAACTGAAATAAGACAATTATACAAACTAATCAAGAACAAATATGTACAACAGTAAATAAAATGATGTAAATAGTAATATTATAGTTTTAAAAAATCTAGATTACATTAGATTCGATTATATTATATACTTGTAGCTCTTAAAAATGAAGCTTAAAAATCAATAATACTTCAATGCGTTGCATTGCTGGCAATGGTGTTTAATAATTCATCTCACAATTACTCGATGTGTTTATGGGTTTAAATTTCTTCAAGAATAATTGAGTTGCCTATTATGCTGTGATTTGGCTATTTTTTTATAAATAAGATAAGATATTTTGAAATTCAGTATTTGAACAGTGTATCTCAACAACAACAAGAAATATTCTAGTTTAATTTCCTTGTTTCAGAATGGCAGATACAGAAGGTGTGTTTGTGAATAGAGCGTACTTCCTTATAGTCTTGGGGCCGTGACAAAGGCAATACTTTGGGCCAATAATTAGAAACGTTGCGCTACAGAATTTAAGAAAATATTTACATATTTTCAGCCAAGTTCTGCTAGGCAATGGTAGTTGCGTTTCAAAGTCAAAGCAAATTCATCTTGTGATCCTCTTATGCTCGTTCTAGCCACATTCAATATAGCTTTATTTTCAAGCAGCGACTTGTTATGAGGTGCATTTTTTATCATGAGAAACTTGGCGCAAGCAACACATGTCAGCAGGAAACGCTACAAAAGAATACTAAGGAACTCTGGGGGGTGGGGGGGGGGAGGGGAGAACTCATCAAAGTTTCGTACGGGTTTCAAACCCTTACACTTCCATACATCAACGTTGATTGAAATGGTACCCCTTTCATATACCTAGATCAAATCTGCAATCCTTTCCTAGACCTTGAAAATAAGACAAAAGTATCAAAGTCCTCGATAGCACGCATTGTAAACCAAATTGAAAATTGAACCGCCTCACTTGATTGTCCGTTAATCTTTCGGCGTAAATCTCTGCTTCGTAGTTTGTGGCGAGATTTGCAAACTTTATATTTAGTTGCAATCTCTTTCAGTTATTTTCGGTGCATGATCCTTTAATATTCGAAAATATCAATTTTCCCTACCCTTTCCCTTACTTGGAGCTTCAAAAAGACATAGCCCACTATATGGACTACCCTCCCAGGAAATACCTCGCGTGTGTGTGTAGTTAGTATGTCTACGTCATAAAGTAAAGTGGTACGTTTATATTGCGCCTTTTCCATATAAATATGCTCAAAGGCGCATTACAATGATCAGTTGTCATGATAATGAACTCGTGCGTAGTTTTTACACGCAGCAAAATAGTAGGTGTTCAACAATGCAATAAACAAAACTCAGTCTTACGCAGAATAGGCACTCGATATTTTGTTGCTAAATGGTTATTGTTGCTAACTCAGACGTTTGATCTATGTTGCACTAATGAAAGCTAAACAAGTGTTCTGTCATGGCGCTCACCCTATTCATTTCTCTGTGCTATCTTACCATATTTGCACTTGGTGCGTCTAGCAACGCGCTGACGATTCTAACCGTCAGTAAAGTCGAAGAGTTTCACAACATGAGATATTTTCTTCTTGCCAGCTTAGCGCTGTCAGATTTTACATGCGGCATTCTAACGGTACTGCCTCGTGGAATCAGCACGGCGTCTGAAGAGTGGTTATTTGGAACAGAAGCCTGTTACTGGTCGAGCGTTTTAGGAATAGCGTTGACGATTTCAACAGTTTTCCACCTGTGTGCAATTGCACGAGAGTGTCATCGATCAATCACCAAACCGCTCACCTACAACCCCGAGATTACGAAAAAGAAAGTAGCTTCTGTTATTGTGTTTCTATGGGTCGTACCTACAGCTGTATTTGTGATCGCGTTCAAGCAAGATATTGTAGAATTGGGGTATAATCCCACTATCTATAACTGTGAACCTGATTGGAAAAACAGAACAACAGTGAGAAACGTTAAATCTGCAATTTTTGCTGTGATAGTTTTGGTATTACCATTGATATTTATTGCCAAGCTCAACTTTGCAATTTACTCAGTGACGAAAAGTCACTTAAAACAAATTGCAGCACAGGAACAACTTACAGTGAGGTATCGACGAGAAAATGATCAGATACAATTCAACATGGAAGGTGAATCGCATCATCAAGGAAACAGCATGGAGGCCATCAATGGTTTGCAAGGAACAGATATCCAAAACGCTGGTCTTCAAGAAACTAAGTCCTATCACAATGTATCTGTTAAAGAAAGTGCTAAAGCAACTGTTTCAAATCAGACTGCAGTTGATATGGAAGAAACAGAGAATACTATCAAGAAAGTTCCTCAAGAGATACCTTCCAATCGAATTGGAGCCGATATGGAAGCAACAGAGAACACCACGGTTCTGCAAGACACAATAAACACGGCCCGGAACAACCAATCGGGTGGACAGACGTGGGTAGATGATGTACAACTGAACATCAGGGCGGCAAAAGATTCCCTTGTGGTTATCGGAGCTTTTATCATGTGCTATGTGCCTTATTGGATAGTTGCACTGTGTCGGGCGTTTGTCCCCGAAGATGAAGTATATCCTGCGATAGTCATCTCGCACATCTTGGTGGCCCTGAACACCGTCTGCAATCCAGTTATATATTGTGCAAGAAAGAAGAAATTCCGTCACCACGCCTGGATTTCTATCACGTCTACAGTAAATTCTGTAAAGACTTATATTCTCAACTCGGTCGCAAAGGCAACCTAGTTTCTAGCGATGGTACAGTATGGCACAACGTCTGTTACACATAAATAACGATAGTTTAACGTTTACGTTAACGATACTTTAACGCAGTGCCAAAAGGTAAACAACTAAAAACAACTCTGGTCCAATAACAAACATTTTAGAAGCAGACAATATGGCCAGGCAATTTATGTAAGTACAAATAAATTTACTTATTCGTGTAAGAGAACAGTTCAGTAAGTACTGAAGAAACTAGGTTATAGCAACGATTACTAGGTTTGAAACCCATTCACTGTTTCTAGCTTTTCGGTAGATCAGCTATTATTAGAACAACGGTCTAGCAGCCGGAAGCCCGTGAATTCGAATCGTTTCCACGCCAGCCATCTTCAGTTTATAACATAATATTATAACGATTCTTAATGTCTCAAATGCATGTAATATCAAGAACGTCACTGATGTATACAAACACGAAAATTCCCAAATATGAAATACAGCCATCAGCAAGATGTTTTTAATATCAATCTTGTGTTCGGAAGTGAACGCTTTCAAAATGCACCTGACAAACTCAAAGTACTACGGAACAACTGCAACGTGTCAAACCAAAATTCAACAGGAATGGCACACAAAACGGAGTTGTGTGCTTTTGTTTAAGAGCGTATTTTCAAGGGAAATGAAAACTTTCCTTGTTTGTGTGGGTTTACAAAGAAAAACGGACGCTGCTAAACACTAACCCAACAAGCACTGGCCAAAACTGAAAACAAAATTGGTATTCAACGAAAAACTGCAACAATATTTATTTCATTTTTAGTTTTGTTGTTTACTATTTGATATCTCGCTTTCAATGCGATTGGTGATGGTTATATTAGTCATATTAGTAAATAAAATGTCGAAACACATCTAATAAAATGGTAAACAAAATATATGATCTATACAGAAATGTTTAAAATGTCTAAAATGTCTTCCGAATTTTCCACAACTTGCTGCAGCCTTCATCAGAGAAAATGTGTATCTACGTCTAGATGTACTCTAGCTCTCTAACCTCTCAATCACCTTCGTCTACACACTGATCTCCTCCCAAGATCTCGTTTTGAAAATTTCCAGAATTTGTTTTCGGGGGGGGGATGTGGAAGAGGAGGAGGAAACGAGATCTGGTAAAATCCGAATTGCCCAGATGGCTGCCATGGGCCACTGCGGGCTCTGGGAACAAGAACGATTTGTTGACGATGTAGATTTTGATCATTTCGTTCCAAATTTGAAACTAAAACGTAAACAAATGGAAGTTGTGATAGCTGTCGTGCAGCAAAAGAGATATGTCTTGGCTGTCGGCTGCTGATACCCATGGGCTACAGAAAGTCCTTCAATTCGGACATATCAATTTTTTCCTGATCACTGATGTTGGTTCAACAGTTTGCTTCTTAATCTTTGGAAGCGAGTTCAGATTGAGATTGTTGTGTCCCCGTTGACGGCTCTGATGCTTGATCAGGTTCCGGCTTTGAAAAAGAGTGGCCAGTAATCGGCTATAATATCGTCTGGACGATCGAGCAAAATATTTGGAAGTAAAAGACAGTAGTAATTTCAAAGTTCACTACTCACTAGACTCGAGTGGGAAGCCGAAATGCATGCCGCCAGTGATTGATGTGTTGTTTGTGTATATTTTAGTTGAAAACCACGCTTGAAAATAAATTATGATTGAAAATTGAAGTATCTGTGCTTTATATTGCTGGGTAGTTGACAACTTGCTACGGTTCTCTATAAGAAAGTTTGTTGCATTGTGTACGTTTTTAAACGTGGAACATGGGGACAAGTCCAATAAATCAGCCAATCAGATTTTATTCTGGTTTGTATTTTAACAGATCTCGTTTCCTCTTCCCTTCC
>JANVCH010059636.1:0-11025 GCA_025505405.1 Epizoanthus rinbou
CCAATCACAACATGACTTCTTGGTTTACTAACCAATCACCAGCCAGATAATAATCACTATGAATAACAACAACTTGCAACTCAGAAACTGTGGCCAAGACAAAATGGAGAACTTTTCCTCCCACAATTATTTCCATGACAGAGACTTAATTCAAATCAGTTGTTTTATTCAATGACAACGTCACTCTATTTTTCTCTTTTTTCGGAAATTGTAATTTTTAAAATAAATGGGTAATAGGACTTCGTGTTGTCCAATTCTGTGTGTAATCATACTCGTCCAATTTTGTTATCACTCGTATGATTACAGACAGAATTGGACTCCACTCAGTCCTATTACCATTACTTACTACTACTGCAAACTATGTACATTAGAAGGTTAATGGGTTTCCAATGATAAAGGCTTGCCACGTTTTAGATAATGATACAGCTGTTTTTAAGTATAATTATATTACTTATGGACTTCATATCAGCATATGGATTGTTCTCATTTTCCAGTCTGTGAGGAAAAGAAGAAAACGGGATGCATTGCGTGCATATCTTGCCAGAATATTTGAACTGAATGCAGAACATGGTTGCTTCAATGACAGGTATGGTCATACGCATACACAAATTATGTTTTACTCGCAGTGCTAGGACAAAGATTGTGGTAGCTGTTTAGTAGGGTGGCACCCAATAATACACGTACACTAACTCCTCCTGACATTTATTGTCGAAAGGTTTTATGAGGTAACAAACAATCATATTATAGCATAGCATCCTAAACAATTTCAGTTCAGCTCTATAAAGTATTAAGGACATTAGCATATTTTTTATCTGACAGTAACATTGGATATGGGTTAGAATGAACGATATGCAGTAGGGAATTATGGAAGTTCAGATTTTCCTGTCATGTGCAGTACATAGAGCGGTGTACTGCAAAATTAGGGAATGAACGTAATTAGGGCAATTGGACCATTTCATGTAACTGGAATTGACTTGGATGCCATAAAGCTTAAAGCAGTTTGTGAAAAGGTTTCATTGTGTTGTTAACACTGTGATTGGTTTGTGATAGAATAAGTAAAAGTGCCATGCGGTAACAAGATCTTGCACATGTTTCTCCTTAGTGTGAGTGAACTAGTCGCAGAGGAGGGCCTATCATCAACATTTATTGAATATATTGACGGGACAAGGTAACACATTAATTGCCATATTTAGAACATAGTTTTAAGTAAAGTTCAACATTTCTGTTCCTGCCATGTCAACCAGACATTTTGTGTATGATCAGTAATAACATTCTTGATAGGATATTAGCCTATCATCATTATCATTGTTATCATCAGTGTATTTCTTTATGTCTTTGTTTTTTATATATACATACATATGTATTATGTGCTTTCTGTCCCTCTGCCTCAAGCAGACTAGTTAAACCCTTTTCATGAACACTAGATTATTCTCATGGCAGACTGTACTTGGACACAGAAGCTGACAAAGACATGCCGGCAGTGTTATTGCTGAGGCTGAACTTTTGTAACTTTGTCCAGAAGATGATCAATAGTATTACCAGCAGTAAGTAAATAGGCACCATAGTGGTACAGTGGTAACCTCGATTTGGCGTGAAATGTTAAAAAATACCAACAGAGATACAACCCATTTACAGTTCTGTGTATTGTTGGAAGTGCAACTTCTACTCCTTCTCGCTGGTATTTCTGAATATTTAACACATAGTCGAGGCTATAGCTAACACTGTACAAATGAGTCTGTAGTCATTGTAATCAGCGGAAATTGCGAATACATGTACGAAACTGGACTATTGACCATAACAAAAAAAGATGGCGACTGGTACATTTACACATAATTCTTAGCGCACGAAAACCCTAAGAACACTCATACAAATGCACTGAAAAGTCCTAAAAACTTTAAAACTAGCATTCACAATGTTTTTAGTACAGGGATGAATTTCACAAAAATATATGGCTTTCTATGTGCCTATTCGTTGTGTTAGGTATTGTGGTTAAATAAACAGCCGCCATCTTTTTTAATATTGTCAATTAGTGATTTGTGTGGAGACCTCTGCTCATTAAAAAAGGTATCTTTAATTCATGAAAATTTAATTTGAAAATTTGTTCAGGTAACACTGACACACTAATGACAATATTACATCTGATATGAAAATGATTCTTCATTTCACAGCCAAATTCGTTCCCATCTAGCAAATTCTTTGCATTTTCAGTGTATTTCTTCTGCAATAGATTTTGTTTATAGCTGTGAAATACTGTGGAAAAAATCACTTGCCTATCCACACTTCAGATGTGATTGACTTGTGTTTGGGATCTAACATTTGTGATTTAAGACATTTATTTACATTTTAAATTTTAAATTAAATTTATAATTTTACTTTAGACACAGGACCTCCCTGAAAACACATTTAGTGAGCAGAACTGTTTAAATATTATTATTATTATTATTTAACAAATACCCTGCTTCAACGATTTTATGTTGGAAGGGGCGGATGGTAATTACTGCATGTATTATTGTATTATTATTGCAACATCAGTTGCTTATGACTGAGCGACCGTTTTGTTTTCAACTTTGCAGACTCTGTGAGAGGTCAGCTACTGCCAAGGGACTTGCGCTTCAATCTCTTTACTCTCTTCAGTAGCTGGTGTGCACACTTTGGAGTGAAAGTACCAGGACTAGACAAGTGAGTTAGATTAATGAAGGTGTGATTGCCTTAGAAAATGTAATTTTGTTCTCCAGTTGGGCGGCATACATGTACATGTAAATGAGGAGTATAAATTACTGTTTCATTATATTTTCCCCTTTATCGCCAGGATAGTTTTCATACATTTATCGCCAGGATAGTTTTCATACATTTATCGCCAGGATAGTTTTCATACATTTTCTTACTTTCAGTCAAACAACTGAATTGTGTTATGAATTTGTGAAAATACGAATTGTAGATAAGAGAAATAATGAAAGTTCTTGTTTGCAGACCTAACTTGATTCCAAGTGCCCAGAGTAATGACTTGGAGCTTGCTTCGCTACATGTAAGTATTAAGTATTTGTTTATTGTCATGGTTATGGAACTGTTGATTTCAAAAGGAACCATTCATTTTGTGGTGCAGTGAGCGATGATCAATGATTTTATATATTTCGTGGTGTGAGTGAAAGTCTAACTATTACATTATGTGTGATGTGCACCGAAAATCTGACCTGAAAACTGTAAAGTTTCACCTTGCACACAAAGAATCATTATTTTACTCCATTAAATGTTTTTGCTAGATTTTATTAACAAGTTTTAATTACATGTACAGCGTATCATCACTTGTTGTTGTCAAATTGTTGTTGTTGTTTAAAAACAAATCCATGTTCATTCTTCACATACATTCACAGTACAATCTATCTACCTACATACATGTACCTACCTACCTACCTACATGTACCTATCTACCTACATGTACCTACATGTACCTACCTACCTCAGTGTAAGACACTACTTCCAGTTTCATTGTCATGAAAATTAAATATGTTGATAAAGTGCTGGGTTGAGAGAGGTGGAGAACTGACCTGTTCCCTTGACCTAATGTCTGTACTGTAGGCAATGTGTGCCCTCTGTGGCTGCGGCTCAGTGTTTGATTACTCTGCTATAAAAGAGGACGGCTACCTCTACAGATGGCTTCAGACGATCCTCAACTCACCAAAAGAAAAGGTAATGTAACAAGTCACATAATTCAGACATTGATGATCGTTTCACTTGATTCTTTTAGTAGCAAAGAAATTTAAAAATTATATGCCGGTAGGCCTTTTCTTTATCAGACTAAGCTCATGGTTTGCAAGAGCTTTTGTCGTCTTTTGTCCTTATTTTGTGCTTCTGGTTACCTACAAAGCTCTTGATGATCTTACTCATGATTACATTATGGAACTCCTTCACCACTACACTCCTGACTGTTCTCTCCACTCAAGCAACTCTAACCATCTGACTGTCCCTAAATCAAGAACAAAAATATATGGCGATAACTCTTTCTCCTGTGCTGCTCCAAGACTGTGGATAGCTCTGCGAAACTCTATTAAACTCTCTCCTCTCCTTAAGACACATCTTTTAAAATTTGCTTTTAAATTATCATACATTATTTTAATCACTTTTTATGAAATTATCTTTTTAAAAAAAATTAATGTAAAAAGCATTGAGACTTTGGTATCATGCGTTTTTAAGAACTGTAAATTATTAATTAGTACTATTAAAAGTCCCTGAATTTTTTGGCAAAATATTTGTATGAAGCATGGAGATGTTGTGTAATAAAATGTACATGCATTTTTCCAATATTAAGATTAGAACCCAAGACGTTGCTAGGGATTTCCAGTCCTAGCAGTGTGTCAGTCATTGACTGTCTGTCACATTTCCAGATCCACCTACTTGGCCTTGAGACACTGGTTCGACTCATGGAGAACAATGACGACATCCCCACCCTGTTGAACTGGGTTATAGACAAGTGTTACACAGGTTCCAAGCTGGTTGTGAGTGGTTGTTTCAGAGCGCTGGCATCTGTCTTTATCAAGAGGTACCCAATACTTAGACATGTTTTATGCGGTACAGTAACGTGTGGAAGTAACATACCATAACCCTCAGGTTTAGGATCCACTTAAGGTTTTGGGTTGTTAATGAGATCAGTAAAAAGCATCTGATCTGCAGGTCTTGACCCTCGGTTCAGTTGGGTCGAAGAAATGTAGAACATTGATTTGAGTTGTTTTGGTGTATCAGTCATGTATACATGCTTGTCAACTTCTCACAAACTTGTAAGTTATGCTTGGTGTTTTTGTTTCTGTTTCATTTCTGATGACGAATAGTTTTGTAAGCTTTCTAGTCTTCAATTAATGTGTCAATAAAGGCAAGACTTTGTGAAGCTCATGCAATGCAGGTTTCGAATGTGACACCTTCCAACAAATCAGTCCACTCAGCAGCTCCTCAAATTCACAATCAAGTAACTAGTTAGATTCGAACAACAACTGAACACAATTGACAGTGATAAACAATACTTTCTGTACCTGCAATTTTGCCTAGCTGATGTGATCAACATGTTTATTGAGATGAGTATAAAACATATCGGATGGCCTGAATACTTGCTAAACAGTATGCCACCGACACACGAAATGCAAAGCCGCAATTTACATTTTCATATGTCAGTATACTTGTTGTCCAACCCAGTAGTCCTAGTAAATAATGACGTAAGGTTATGATGGTATGTCGTTTCTACATCATTGGTACTGTAACTAGTAAGAACAAAAGCCACAATTGTCTAATTGTATTGTGTTGCACTGACTAGAAATGACTACCCATGTGAAATGATCCCAATATTCAACATGGTTCTCTTCAAAACTGCTGATCCATCTATGGACATCAGGGAGAAAGCTGCGCAACTTCTTCAGCTACTTGAAAGGTATGTATGTGTTAGCGATGCCTGTGGAGGCCATATCTGAGTACAGCTGAAGCACCATAATAGTTATGTTAGGTAGTCAGTTGCCGTGATGGAGAGCATAGACTAGAGGCTGGTTGTTGATTGTACTCCTTCGATGGTCAGTTATGGCAAATCATGTAGAAATGTCCTACTTATATTGCCATGAGTACAAGTATGTGGGTTATAATCATATTGTCTTTGTGTTACCCCTGCAGACGGTTTTTCCCTTATGCTCCACCCAGCATCTCCTGCTCACCACGCTGCTGTTATTCACAGTCACAGTTTATGCTTTCCAGGGCTCTGGCCCGGGCACATCCTGAGATCACCATTCATTTATTTGAAGGTATGTGGAGTTGATACAATAATTATTTTGCTTCGTCAAATATGAATTCCCAAGAGCAGCAGAATTGAAAAGATAACTTCGTGATGTGAAGTTGTACTTAAGCAATGTAAAATGGCTGCATGTGTCTATAAACTGTGATAAAAACATGCCATGCGCTTGGAAGAGGTTGAGCAGAAATAAAGTTTGAAAAGAACACGAGTCAAAGTCTAAATTTATTGTTTTCCCCTCTAGAAATGACGTTAAGGTTTGAGAGCACATCAGCAGCTGGACAACGTTGCCTTCTGCAGTATATGTTACCTTGGTTACAAAACATTGAGCTGGTGGAAATCTCCAACCCAACCCGATCCACTCCGGAGTTGTGTTTAGAGTGTGAGGATGACCCACCAGAGGTTATACCCCCGGTTGAGCTGGAGGGTGATGGGTGGGGCTCATCAGAGGCAAGTCAGATGGTGCTCCATAATCTGTTTTATATCACAGTTAAGGTGAGGAAATACAACTTTTTAATTATTACTGTGGTTTACTGCAGTATTCTTAGAACACCTTTTGCAGATAAATTATTTTATTTTGTCATTCCCATATTCAGATTTTATTTTCCAACAGCGGTATCATACACTTTTATTTCTGTATATATATTTGGTCCCCACTCACTCATCTTCCATCTTCCTTTTCCCATTTTTCCTCATTTCTTTAGTTGCTAATTCTCATTTCGTTTTCTCCACACAAAAGCCCTCACTCTGTCTACCTATACCTGCTAATTCATATGTCACTTGTTCTCTCTCTCTCTCTACACCCTCGGTGTAACGTTCCCCATTCTCCTTACCTCTGCCGAAATGAGTGTCTTGATTTCCACAATAACCAAGCCACTTGCCATCATTACTCACTCCAGCAGTTTCCTTGAACTGGCCAGTTATGTAAGTGGAGCTAAGTTATCTTTCTCCGATCTGTTAACAGTATGATGACTACTACTCCAAAGAGCTAGAAGCATGTTGGGGCAGCCTGTGTTGTAAGTGGCAGGAGAACGTGCACGAGATACTCAGTTACCTCATCACCCTGGCAGGAGTGATTGGAAACTGCGAGGTGTTGCTACATGTAAGTACATCCTAGGAATTCACATCGTATATTTGAACGTGGTGTGCCATGCAAAGCTCCTAACCAAGCTAAAGATCTTTGGTGTTGATGACCCCTTTCTGAAGTGGTTCAGATCTTACCTCACCAGAAGACACCAGTGTGTCGTTATAAATGGAACTCATTCCTCATGGGAAAATGTTGGATCTGGAGACCTCCAGAGGTCAGTCCTTGGACCTACGTGTATACTGTTTTTACTTTAAGTTAATGATATGCCAGACGTATTGACAAACGTTGCTGGTGACACAACATTGTTAACATATTAGAAGATATCTTAGTGCTACAGAGAGCGATCTGTATTAGCCCTCGCCCAGTACAATTTACAGCCGTAATGTTTATGAGTTAAATATTGTATCAAAAGGTAAAAGATGTAGATGCTTCTATTTCTAAAGTTTCAATACCTACCACATTGGCAGATACACATAATGTTTTGAATCTCTACCCCACTGTCTTATCGAATTGTACTGTTGTTATTTTACATGTAATAATTACAATTTAACTCTCGCATTCAGGCCAAGAAACTTGCAGTTTATATTGCTCGAGCCAACACAGACAAAGCTGTTGAGGACTTGATGGAGGAGCTGAAGGTACAAGTGCAACTGTGGCTTTTCAACGATTTTGTGCTTGAACTTAGCTTTAACAACATGCCTTTGTTTTGCAGTTAACTGAAACAGTTACATCACAATTTGAACGATGTGATCAGCCTCCATATTTACGGCCAATACAGAAATCTTCTTGCAGCAGGGATTCAGTGAGTGACAGCAAAAAAGATGTGCCGGCTCCCAGCGAAGAAGCTCCTGTAGCTGCCATTCCTCAGGCTGAACTCCACAAAGAACTCGATGGTAAGGACAAGAAGTCACCTAAGCACAGTGTGGACCACAATGAAGATGCACCAAGAAAAGACTCTAAACAGGAAAGACAGAGAAGTGATTCTTTAAACAAAGGGAGCAACACAACTGTCGAACAGAGTAAGTGGGCATGGGAACTGAAGCCCTGTGAGTAGGATTGAGTGATAGGAAATAGCATAGGGTTACCGTTAGCAGCTACTGATTAGTTAGCAGCTAGTGAATTCAAAGACAGTGCTATACTGTTGTTTTTTTTCATGTGAGAGTAGTTGGCGCATTCTGTAAGACCAGAAGCTCCCGGGTTCAATACTCGGCCTTACCGAGGGTTAAATTTGTGTGGCCTTCTTTTGCCACACCGTCCATGGGCAGGGACGTTAAGCCGTTAGTCTAGTCTCTCGACGTTCTATCGGGGGACTTAAAATAACCCACACACTTGTCGATAAGAGTAGGCTAATGCCGGTGTTGTGGTCTGTCACCTCCCCTCCACTCTACAAATATATACTCTGTATATTGAGATCATATAGTGGCAGCCTTCGGTGCTATCGGTTCGATCTCCATGATTCTGTAATGCGCATTTGAACATAAACACATGGAAAGTGCGCAATATAAATGTAATACTATTGCTAAATTAGAAGGTATAGGTAAATATTTTAAGTATGTTTTTAAAGTAAGAATACTTGATGAACTAAAGAACTGATATGGTTGATACGCATTAGATAAGAAGATGATACTTTACATCAGACTCTTTGCTAACATTAGATTGGTGTTTGGTCTAGAGATCTTGAGTTTGAACCCAGCCTTCTCTCTGACCTGTGCTTGAATTCAGTGGCCCAGTGCCACGTTTGTTTACATTAACCAACTGGATTGCCTCCTGCAAGTCGGTCAAGTAACCACTTTTTTTTTAAGTTGCTATTATTTCAAGATTTTATTTACCATCTGAAAACTGTCTGGTCTGCTAAGCATGTTCTATCTTAAACACATCATTTTTGGATACTTGGTTTCACCAAACCTACTGATTCAACAATGCTGGTTTAGAGAACGTTTAGTACACTATACTTGTATGAGAAGACGATTATATTCTAAAACAGTAAATGGATTTTCAGTAAGTCTGAATATGACTTGGAGCAAGTGAGTTTGGGGTTATAGAAATATGAGCTAGAGGGACGCTAGCGAGAGGTTTCATGTTTAACCTCGTTCATCCCTTCTCGTAGCAGGTGGCAGTTCAGTTCAAGAGCCTCCCCAGACTCAGGTAGAGTCTGTTCCCCCACTGGCTGAGCCGGAAGAAGTGGAACAAGACTTTGAAGAGGTGTCTGATGATAAGGTGTACTGGCCATTTGAGTGGGCTTTGATGGCCCACAGACTGACTGCGGCAGATGCAGGCTTGGCACTACCCCTGCCAGTACCAGAGGGACAGAAGTACTTTGCACCCCTGGAGGACGCTTTGCCCTTCGCACCTACAGCGGCATCACTTTACAGGTTCGTTTGAACTTTTGATCATATTCTAGCAGATATTTTAACAGTAAAAGGTTTGGTCTGCTGTCGTGAAGGTTCTGGGATCAGTATTGTTGCTAAGATTCTGAAAGCAAAAGGGCAGCTAGCTTATTTGCGTACATTTTAGATTTAGAACATTATTAATTTGAAAATACGGGAGAAACAAAAAGTTCTGTTCATAATCAAACGCACCACAATCTGGACCTGTCAGCTTTGGTTTCCGTGTTGGAATACACCTTTGTTTTGATTCTTTATGTAAAAACCTTGTCAAACCTTGGAACATCGCTGTCTTTTCGAGATATTATTTTCGTGAGTGATTGCAGCAAAACATTATGATACAAGTAAACAGGGAAGTGACATTTTTCTCATCCTCGTGTAGGTCAACAAGTCCAGCAATGATTACACTTTTCAGTTTGTGTTTATCTCATCTAACAGGTGTTGATCAAATGTACTGTTCGATGACAGTCAAGTTGTGACGAATCTTCTTTTCCTTAGTTTAAACATCAACGATCGGCCTTTGTTTTGCTACTACTTTTCATTTCAAAACTGAAAAGTTGAAAAGGAACAGGGAAAACAGCCATGGGACTGAATTTGGGAACTGCTGACCCTTTTAAAATGGGCTCATGTTTACGATCTTGTGTGTTTGATTGTGGGTTTTTTGGCATGTTAATTGATCAAGTGAAGTTAAATCAGTGTAGAACTAAACAGAAAAATTATTAACAAAATAAATTTCACAAAGAAAAACGAAAGGGAGCTGCATCCTTCTGTTGGGCTTGATTCATGGGCTGATGAGTGTGTAATCCAGGGATTAACATACAAGAGCGTTTTAGTGCTAGTTGGGTAAACTATTAATATTACAAACATTGGAATTAGATATTATTTTTATGTGCAAATGATTGATGATGCAATCTCTGGGAATTGTGGGTACGATATCATTCGGTCCCATTCAAACTGTCAGCTGCCCTGGAATTTGTCTCTCTAGAATGAAACAGTGTATTGCATTGATACTTGTCTTCTATGCGTGGAAATTTGTTGAATTGTACGTTTTGACCGGATATACGTCAAGGGTAACACCAAATTACTATAAAAGTATTCTCCCTAGTGGTCCTCTAGAGCTAAAATATAATAATAATTAGACAATGATTTACAACTAACAATACATCATGGGCTCATAACATTATTTGAAAACAATATACAACTCCTTTTTGGTAAATACGAAATGAACACATTCAATTCTGACCAGTTTAGCCAGTGAAGAATATCATTCCATTTCAATCGTTTGGGTCACAAGTTTTATAACTGGTTGGCCTTGGGGAGATATGTTATTAGCCACTCCAGCTGTATCACTGCTAAAGATCAGTAAAACTTTCCATTCTTTACTACAGATGTAACTTCGCCTTGATGCTACTGACCGAGCTTGTGCTGGATCAAGCCAAGGTGGACTGGGCCCCACACCTGCCCCTCATGCTGCACGTGATATTCCTTGGTAATTAGACCCTACGCATATGACCTATAAATGGCCAGCACTGACAACTCCCGTTAGCTTGTACATGTAAACTGTTTTGCCATAGTACATGTAACCCAATATGGACATTCACTACAATGTGTTTCACTATACACTCGTTCTCACACCATCTATTACAAGTTTGCTCTTACAGTCATTAATTGGATGTGCACGTGCACCCTCTGATTAGAAGATATGGAAAATGAAGATGATAACGCCATTATTTTAAATTGTAAGCTACTTCAGTGTCTTTGAATTTGCTTAGAAAAAGGCACTTAAAATCTTT